>VMDO01006264.1:88496-102430 GCA_007922755.1 Pedetes capensis | reverse complement strand
CTCTTTGGACATGTAATTTGGTCTTTTCTTTTTTTCTTGTCTTTTTAAGAACTTTTTGCTTCCTTCTTGAATGATATCTTTGATGTCATGCCACAACTCTTCTGGTCTCCTGTCATTTGTGTCTAATGCATTAAACCTATTTTTGAGGTGGTCTCTGAACTCAGGTGGGATATACTCAAGGTCATACCGTGGCTCTCGTATCCTTGTTCTAATTTTCTTCAGCTTCAGTTTGAACTTGCATATGAGAAGTTGATGGTCTGATCCACAGTCAGCACCTGGTCTTGTTTTGACATTTTGTACAGAGCTTTTCCATCGTCTCTTTGCACATATGTATTCAATTTGATTTCTGTATGTTCTGTCGGGTGAAGTCCATGTGTATAGTCTCCGTTTATGATGTTGAAAAAATGTATTTGCAATGAAAAGGTCATTGGTCTGACAAAATTTTATCATGTGATCTCCAGCTTCATTTCTGTCACCAAGACCATATTTTCCAACTACTGGGCCTTCTTCTTTGTTTCCAACCTTTGCATTCCAGTCACCAGTGCTTATCAGTATGTCTTGATTGCATGTTTGATCTATTTCAGACTGCAGAAGCTGATAGAAGTCTTCCCTTTCTTCATTTGTGGCCTTAGTGGTGGGTGCATAAATTTGAATAATAGTCATATTAACTGGCCTTCCTTGTAGGCATATGGATATTATTCTATCACTGACAACATTGTATTTCATGACAGATCTTGAAATGTCTTTTTGATGATGAATGCAACCCCATTTCTCTTTAGTTTATCCTTCCCAGCATAGTAGACCATTTGACTGTGTGACTCAAAATGGCCTATGCCGGTACATTTTAGAGCACTGATGCCTAGAATGTCAATGTTTATGCGATCCATTTCTCTTTTAACAATTTCTAATTTGCCTAGACTCATACTACGTACATTCCATGTTCCAATTATTAATGGATGTTTACAACTGCACTGTGGAGAAAGGTGAGGTCTGCGGAGGAGGCTGAGCACCACGCGGACAGAGTGCTCCTTTCTGGCAGAGTCTTGCGGGACAATTAGACATAATAAGAACAGTTTCAAGCGCAATTGCCATGCATGGCAGACCTACTACAGACTCTCTCTGGGGGGGTTGAACATCATCCCACCCACAAGAGGATTTGGTTCTCCCAAGTGGTCTCCCAGGTGGGCAGAAAGCTGCGCTGTGCCACCAGCCCATATTTTTTACTTTCTGAGACAGGGGCTTGCTGGGTTGCACAAATTGCCTCTGATCTCGGGCTTGTGGTCCTCCTGTCTCCGCCCCCCAAGCCGCTAAGATTGTAGGCGTGCACCACCGCACCTGACTAGAAGTGTTTAATAAGTGTGTGCGAGCGTGTATGCATGGTTTTGTTTTGTATTTGTTTTGATTTTGTTTTTTGTTTGTTTGTTTGTTTCTTGGGGTTTTTTGTTTTGTTTTGGTTTGGTTTGGTTTGGTTGTTGTTGTTTGATTTTGTTGTTTTGTATGGGGGTATGAAACCAGGGTCTTGCGCCTATTTGCTTTGTAGGTGCTGGACCACCACGCTGCGCCCCCAGCCCATATTTTTACTTTTTGACGCAGGGTCTCTCTGGGTTGCGCAGGCTGCCTGTGATCTTGGGCTTGCGATCCTCCTGCCTTCGTCCCCAAGCTGCTGGGAATGCAGGTGTATACCACCGCACCTGACTATAAGGGATTTTATACGTGGGTGGGAGTGTGTATGCGTGAGGTTTTTTTTTTTTTTAATTTGCTTCCTTCCTTGTTTTACTCTCTTCCCTCTTTCTATTCTCCTTCTCTTTTTATTATGCTATATATGCATCCTTGTATTAATTATTTTACCATCAGAGCCCCCACATGTCTGTCAGTTTGCCGTGGGGGCTTGCATGTTGCGATGAGGTTGAGAGCTCTGCCACTCTAACCTTAGACATAAGCAAGGTTACCCAAGGCGGACAGGTTTTCAGCTGAGCTTCCAGACTAAGACAGACTAGGGAGAAGGACCTGGCGAGCCACTCCCGAAACAACTAGCCATTGAAAACCCTATGGATAGCAAAGAAACACTGTCAGAAATAGTGCCGGAAAATGAGGCCCCCAGGTTGGAAGGCACTCAAAAGACTACTGGGGAAGAGTTGCCTCCTCCAAGTAGAGTCTACCGTGATGAGGGAAATGGAGTAAGATAACTAGAATACGAAAAAAAACCTGGAAATTTTACACTTTATATTATAAAAATGTGCTACTTGCCCTTGCTCTATACATAGCTATGTGCTACGTACCAAAATTTCACTCAACAATAGAACACACATACAATAATGGTAAAATTATATGCCCTAATGACTTCATAGTCATCTTCATTTGGATCAGTATATGCTATGATTTTCCCACAAAAATAAAGATACCTAAGATGTGTTTCTGAAAATACCCCCATCATTAGGGGAAATGTGACTGTATTATTTAGTATCAATTTTTCAGGATCCTTCATAGAACAGCATTTTTCATCCCTGTCTCATTAACATAAGGTCCACAGTATTTGGTTAATGAAATGGACGTGAAAATCACATTTGCCACTTCTAGGGTGAAGCTTTTAGAGCCATCACAGGATTTCTCCATTGCTCACTCTCTCTTAAGAGATCAGTATGTCCTGCACAGAGGCTTCTCCATTATTCTGGATTCTACAAAGAATTTGCCACATGGGGCAGAGACACAGCTGACAACTGCCGCCAACATGAGCAAGAAAAAGCTTTGTTGTTATAAGCTGTTAAAATGTTGAAGCTGTTTGAAACATGCCACAGAAGAGTGAAAGCTCTTATTACAGAGCCACTCTAAATTAGGTGAGAGAAGAGAATGCAAAATCAGTTGATGTCAGAACTATACCTTCCAATCACACAGGATTAGAAACCAGTAAATATGATCACTAACTTTTCAGGTCAGTGCTTCTCAAACCATCTATGATGATGAACCAATTACCTTTTTAAAGAACCTCCAATCTGTTCTAGACCAATACTTACAGAAATTAGTAAGCTTATTTTAAAATCCAAAGGCGAAAAGACTCAAAATTCAAGACACAATTTTAGTATTATCATTATTAGATTCAACAAAAACAAAATCACTGTGTTAAATCACCATCAAAGCTTTGAAATGCTTATTTCCAATTTCTGGCAATAAAATTACAAACTGATTCCAGTTCACAAAACCACACTGCTCCACAGAACACAATTGAAGCAGCACTGTTTCAGAACTAAGACTAAGAAGCATATTGGCTCTATGACCCTATAAAGATCTTGGCCATTGTGGAACTAGAAAAAAGTTACTGACAAATTTGGCCCGTAAAACTAAGGTAAAATTCCCTTGGATATCTTTTCCACTCTGTGAAAACATGAGGGTTTCTTTCTTCCATAGACTTAAAAATCATGGGTTTTGCGTGTGTGTTTTAATTCAGTCTATCATTGATAGACATTTCGTTTATTTGAAAAGTGCCTAGCTTCTAGACTTAGTAATTTTAAATGAAATGTTTTCAGTTATTGCAAATAGGAACCCAATTATTTTATATTGACATATGTAGTTTACTGCCTTTGTCTCTTATTATCATAGATAGTGGAAAGTAGCTAGTTCTCTTCAATTATTTAGCAACCTACAATAAATATGATTTAATACTAAAACTCCAAATATATTTTAAATCACATCTAATTTTCTAAAGAATGTTTCTTTCCTGTACTGCAGATGATTCAAAGTTTTAGAAATTCATCTCAAATCTTTAAAGTAGTTTCTAGTTTGTCCAGAAATATTTTTGGGGTGGTAAGATTCCAACTCTGATGAATGTCATTATATGTACACTATCCTTTTGGATTGCTGCAGCAGCTGCTAGCTGCCTAAAAAGCTGTTTGTTTTAAAATGAGTGAAAGAAAAAGAAATGACTATTTCATTTTCTCTCAAATAAAGAAAAATGCACGTACTATATTTAATGTGAAGTTGTTTTTCAAGTAGTCTTGAAAATGTGGATGGCAAAAGTCAGATCTGCCTCAGTTTGGGCAAAACAGACTAAACTATATTATTTCTTAAAAGGTTCAGCTAACTTTTGAAATTAATAGGGATGTTGGTGGTGGTGATAGAGGTTTTTCTAGACATAGTATCACCAGGTAGCCCAGGTTCACCTGTATCAGACTACATGGCCCAGGCTGACTGCAAATGAGTGATCCTCCTGCCTCAGCCTCTCGAGTGCTGGATCTAGGAATATACCACCATACCCAGCAAAGACCTTCGCAAATGAGAATATTTTTTCAAATTTCAATTAACATTACTGTCACTCTGAATACAGTATAAAATTTTTCACACTCATGAGCTAGTTATCACGAAAGCAATACAGTTAGGCAGTTAACATAAACATGTTTAGAGAGCTTGACTGCGCTTTCAAACTCTAAATCCTTTTTCATTTTAAACACAATTTCCTGACAATTTCTTTTATTAAAAAGAATTTGTTTTTGACTTTTCTAAGTACTTGTGCCTAAAATAAAAAAATGCCAAGAACAAAATTTTATCAGCAATATTATGAATGAGCCCTGAGAAAAACAAATGTATAGTGTGGTCAATTTTTAAACTGATGAGAAAACAAGAAAGACATCATAACACATCATAACTATATGCTAAAATATTTTGATTACAGGTATAATGTTCCATAATACAGAATTAATGTCTACATATTCTTTAAAGTCTAGGCATTCTTTAATTTTAATTTTGGCATTCTTTCAACTTAAACTTAATTCTTTACTTTTAAAAATTATCACAAATAAATGGCTAGTCATCAAAATAAAAAAATAAAATGGGAATTTTTTAAGATATATATAACAGTCAATTTATCTATTAACAGAAATTAGATTTCTTATTCTTGGTTTTTAAAGGTCTGTTTTATACTATCATTGGAGGATGGACAAAAAGGTCAGTATAAAAGAAATATTTTAAATTTCCATGATAAAAAAAATGATCACTTTACTTTTAATTGCTGCCAATGAGAAATCATGCTTCTATTAGATGACAAAGTAAGAAGTTGTCGTTATTGTTGTTAGGTGCTGTCGAGTGGGTATCCGACTCATAGCAACCCTGTGTACAACAGGGGAAACACTATTGTCAGTGCTTCTCTGCTGTTCATAGAGTTTTCAATGGCAGATTGATATTTGGGAGGGGCTTGCCAGGTCCTTCTTCCAGTCTACAGCTTCTGGTGTTCCCAGGCGGTCTCCCATCCAGGATACTAACCGGGCCCGACCCTGCTTAGCTTCAGGAGATCTGATGGGATCAGATGCCACAGGGCTATAGCTGCAGGCAAGTAAGAAGTAGGATTCTTTAAAAAATGATGAGTGTTAAGGTTAGAGATTAATTCAATAGAATTTGGGGGCTTGTTACATAATGTCAACTCATCAGTTGATAAATATGAAGTCATTAATACAGTTTGATTCTTTGAAAAACATTTTAATATTAGCAAAGCCACTTAGAATAGCATTTTATTTAATTAACTTTTAATTTTCAAATTAAAAAATATATTATAATTTGTAAGCTGATTAATATGCATTTTCATTTCCTTTTCAGTTAATACAAATGTAGAAATTAGAAGAGTCACAATAAAATTTTCTGATCCTGTTAGACTTATGAAAAAGTCAAAGGAGAAAAAAATAACTTTCTTCAAATTCAACAGGCCTTGGAAAAGAAATGGATTTTATGTAAATAAGGGCAAAAGAAAATATAGAATCTTTCTTCTTCCTTTTTTTTTTTTTTTAACTTTTTGAGACAGGGTCTTGCTAAATTTCACGGACTGCTTCTGGTCTCGAACTTGCGATCCTCCTGCCTCCACTTCCTGAGCCTCTGGGATTACAGGCATGGGCTACCACGCCCAGCTAGCATCTTTTTTTTTTTAAAGACCTGGTTAGGTAAGCTTTTTAATGGTACATGGGTATATTTTCAACTAGATTGTCATCATCAACAAAATTTTGTGTTCTTCAGAGTCATATTAATTTAATATCATGAATGTATATTTTCCAAAAAAAATTATTTTTATATTTTGTTTTAGCACTGGAGATCAAATCCAGGGTCTTATATAGGTGAGGACTCTGACTGATTTATATCCCCAGCACCAAGTACTATATTTGTTTGCCTATTTATTGTTTAGGGGTGATTTTTTGTTTGTTTTTGTTTTGTTTTGTTTTCAGACAGGGTATCATTATGTAGCCCAGGCTAGCCTCAAACATTCCATCCTCCTGCTCAACCTCTTAAATGCTGGTATTATAGGTGTATATCACCACATGTAGGTTCCAAGTTTTTGTTTGTTTATTTTAAAAGTCAAAGCACTTTAATGGAAAAAAGTTGAGGCCACATGCACAGAGGGCCCTGATTTCCTGTAACCACAAGCATGAAAAAAAAAATCCTTCCATCTAGATTTAAAAACAAAATGATTTGACATTTAAATTTCCCTAAGATACTGCCTGCTCGTAACATTTTTCCTATCATAACTTTACATACTTTAAACTTTCCTATGGATTCAGTTAAATTAAAGCTCCAGTGATTAAATCAAATGATCTTTATGACTTTAGGTATTAAGTAAATAGCGGTACCTTGGCATTCAACCACAATCCATTCCAGAAAGCTGATCATGTGCTGTTTAGTTCTGGTGCCAAGCAATTTTTTCCCATAAGAAATAATGTAAATGTATTTTTGGTTCTGGCAACATACTGAATGGCTAACTCAGAAAACATGCCACTCAAATATTCAACAATAAGTTCTTTATAAAAATTTAATTATTGTTCTTACTATTTTCCTGTTTCCTTTACATTTAGTATTGGAAAATTTCTTGGGTGCCATGATGACCAGATGGGGTGTGTGTGTGGTGTGTGTGTGTGTGTGTGTGTGTGTGTGTGTGTGTTTAAAAAAAAAAAAAAGATCATGAACACAGCACCAGGCCAGGTCTTTACTGCTTGAAATCAACATGCACAGTGATAAGTTCCTTTCTGTTTCACCCAGGCAAGTGTGGCATCAAATACAGGTTTTAGCACAGTAGTTGAGTGTCAAGCTTGTATTCAAGCACAGATCCAGAATTCTCTGAAAAATATTGGTTGAGGACCAAAATGCTCATGTTTGGAACAGCTAGAACGTCAAGCTTCGACTGTATTTCTTACTTGAAAATCAATGATTCAATGCTATCTCTAGGATATGCTAAGATTTTAAATTATACAATACATGTTCACAAAAGGTGAGACTAAAAAAAAACTTAAAATGAAAAGAAAAATTTAGCAGAGACTTTATTTTCTCTTTATAAAAGACTTTTTAAATTATTGTATTTTAACAGTTACTTATTCAGCTCAAATACAGTATTTTAAATTCATAAATGTAATTCTTCAAATATACATACATATAGCACTTTCACTAACTCAGCATTGTAATCATAGCTTGAAAATCTAGTTTTCATATAATTTCTTGCTGATATTTACAAAATCTATTATGTGGGTTTAGTCACAAATGTGAGAGATAGGGAAACAAATAAAAGCATCAAATTTTACATGAGGTTCTCGTATTAGTTTGGGTATCTTTATATAAAAATTTACCTTGTCATTATCAATGAATACCACAATTGAATAAATGGAAATTCAAAAAACTGAAACAAAATGTGAAAAAAATGTTTTTAGTATAAGCTAATGTCTTAATGGCTGGGATTTAGCTCAGTGGGTAGAGCGCTGTGCTGCAGTCTCTAAGGCACTGAGTTCAATTCCCAGCACCACAAAAATGGGAGAAGGGCCTGGCAATCCACTCCCAAGGCAATCCCGAGACAGTCAGCCATTGAAAACCCTATGGGGGTCACTATTAGTTGGATACCGACTCAACAACAACAACGTCTTAATAGTCTAGGAACAAAAAGTTAAAGGTCAAGACCATCACTTAGAAAAGACAGGGAAATAACCATGTTTGTATATAAGAAAAAATTATTACTAACAATAATTTAAGTGAGAAGTCTATTATCCTCAAAATACATTGCATAATCGTCACCAGGCCAAACTAATCTAAAACATCAGGACTCATGGTCTTGGATAAAACTGTCTATCAACTTTTACAATATCTCTTCAGAAATAGTGGCATCCAACATTATTTACTCATTGTGGCTGCATGGAGAATTATTTTAATTGCTTAAACTTGAACTTTCCAATAACAGACCAAGTAGTTACGTATGACAGTTGAGCACTAAAAATGAGGTTAATTAATGAAACTGAAAACGGATTCTTATGTTTCACTTCCCTTTAATACTTTATTAAATTTAAGTTTTAAAATTATTATTCAAGTCAGTTGCTGGAAAAATTTCAATTAAGTTTGGAAAAGCAGGGGGATGTGATCTTATTCTTAAGCTGAAAATTTTGTTAAATCAAAATATGGGTCAAGCATTGCCTGTGAAAATTTAGCATCTACAACAAGGCTAGCTATAACCAGATTTCAAAGACATAGTACAAAAGAAGAATAAAATTGTCCTTTAATAACTTTTATACTTATTGTTAATTTGATAATTTGTAAATTGAGTTAAATATAATTCATTATTAAAATTCATTCAACTGTTCTCATTTCCCTTTTTTACTATCACTACTAAAAATCTGAAATTATATAAATGGCTCATGTTTAATTTCTATTGGACAGTAGCACCTTAGATAATGTACATAAAATCAAAACTTCTGTTAAGTAAGGTTCTTTGAAGTATAGCTTATATGCAGTAATATTCACTCTTTTGATGTGCACAGTTCTATTATTTTTATCAATACATACAATCACATAACCACCATGACATTTAGGATTTAAAATCCTTTCTTTCCAGGCACCATGATGCACACTTGTAATCCCAGCTACTTGGGAGGCTGAGGCAGGAGGACAACAGGTTTGAGGTAAGAACTGAGCCTATACAATCTAGGGACATCATGTCTCAAGAATAAAAACTAATAAAGGAGCTGTGAGTGCAGCTCAGTAGTAGAGCACTTGCCTAGCATGCAGGAGGCCCGGGGTTCATCCCTGAATACTACAAAACATGATTTCATCTACTCATTAATTTTAAATAATACCTTCATTTCCCAACAAGTTCCCTCATGCTTCTTTGTACTCAATTTTCACGTAATACCTTCCAACTCCTGACAATAATGATCTCGTTTCTGTGCCTATAGTTTTGTCATTTCCATAATGTCACAAAATTGAATATGCCAAGTAAAATTTTGAGTCTCATAATATCAAATTTTAAATATTAAATGTGCTTAGTCATATCACCTTGGCATCTGATCCCATCTTATCTTGGAAGCTAAGAAGGGTTGGGCCTGATCAGTACTTAGATGAGAGATCACCAGGAATACCAGTTGCTGTAGGCTTGGGAGAAGGCTCCAGCAGCCCTCCCAAAACAATCAGCCATTGGAAACCCTATAAATAACAGAGAAGCACTAACACTAGTGCCAGACATGGCACAGTTGCAGGTAGAGTTCAGTGTGTTGTATACAAGAGTTACTATGAGTCAGACTCAACCGGTAACCGGTCAGACGACACCTTACAATAACAATGGTATTAAAGAATTATGGACATTGTGATATTCCTTTTCCTTGTATGAAGGACATTTTACCAATGCCTATTTTTTCCAGTTATGCTACTTTTGAAACTGAGCTCTGTTCCTTGTCATGATATGATAATTTAATTGTCCTTCTAAAATAAAACTTAGCAGGTTATAGTATAGTTATTTATGCAGGACCATCCTTTCTGTGTACTATAAGCTAAGAAGCCTGACTTTGTGCTTTCCATTGCTTTAATTCTTTCTGGTACACAGTGCAGAGGATGATGCTGAGAAGGTATTTCCCATAGTGTTATAGAAAGAGCAAAAGAAAAAACAAAAAAGATGTGAGTAATCAAGGTTACCCTCTAGATTAGATAACTATTACTGAAGACTCAATAAAGAGTACAAGGCTATAGAGCAGCCCATGAGCCAGGACAGCAAGGAATGCAGTCCCAAAATATCTTTTAATATCATGTGTTCTTTAGCATTTATTTTCTTAGTGACTCCCCTTATTATGCATAAGCACTAAGTATGTTATATAATTTATGTGTGACCCAAGACAATTCCTCTTTATTCAATGCAGCCAAAAAGTTGGACAATCCTGCTAGAGGATCCAAGGACTGTGATGCCAGCTAGCCAAGTGCAAATGCTAGTGGAATTCTAACTATGCCAAGATTTTCACCCACATTGCTATTGGTTTCGCCAGAATTTACCAACAAAATAGAGAAAGTTTATAGTCATTTTTCTAACACTATTTTTCTCATACCTTGTTATTTCTAGTACATGGTATTTCATAAAATAAGTTTTTCAGGAACACATGTATCACATTATAGCAAAAGCATCTATACCATGTGTAAGTAAATGATAAATTCTATGGCACTACCTGAAAAGTCATTTATTTATTTATTTGAATCCTTAATCTTCATGTAGTTAAGTATATAAAATACAGTAAATCTATGTTTTAATAGAGAAATGAAATACTAACACCTTCAAAACTTTCAATACTTACTAAAGTCTCCAGTAAGAAAAACTCCTTCTGCTCCTGGGGCCCATTCTTTGCAGTACAAGCCACCATCAGCACATCTATGGATGCCAAATGACTCATAGCCTCTGGAAAACTTATCAATACCACCTTCATTCTCTCCAATGTTGCTCAGAATCTGTCTAAACTTCTTATACCTTTGAAAAAATATAAAAGAAGATAACTTAGAACATTAAGTACTTTTCCCCAAAAGACACTATAATTAAGTAGCTATATTAGTTTTCTCAGAGAAAAAAAAGGACATCATTAAAGAGGAAAAATATAAATAATTTCATTTATTGGCAGAGATTACCTGGTAGGATACAAAAATCATTATATTAAAGAAGCTAAGCCTGGTGTCATAGGACATGCCTATAATCCCAGCGACTTAGGGGGCTCAGGCAGGAGGATCACAGCTTTGAGACCAGAGGCAGTATGCACAATTTAGTGAGACTTTATCTCAAAATAAAAAAGGGGCCAGGAATGCATATCAGGGGTAGATCATTTGTCTAACACATGCAAGACCTGAATCTAAGTCCCAAGTATTAAAAAAAAAATCTAATCCAAACAACATATTTTAATAATTTCACACATTCTCGTATAAAAAATGTGATGGTTATATTATTCCATGAATCATTTAAAAATAGCATAATTGCAACTTCCACATCAACAGGGTGTAATGAAAAGAATTACTACATCTCTCTCCTCTGACTCCTATGAAAATGAAAGTAAAATAGTCAAAATCCAGCAAGAAAAATAAAATTATCCTATAGCAGAGTTTCATAAACTTTTCCTATAAAGGGGCAAAGGATGACTATATTAAATTTTGCCAGTAATATGGTATCTGTCACAGGTACTTTCCTCTATCTCTGAAGCATGAACTGAGCCACTGACAATATGTGAATGAGTGGGTGTAGCTATGTTTCAGTAACTGTATATCTGCCAAATCAGATAGTGGGTCATATTTGACCTGTGGGTTGTAGTCTGCCTTGACTTGCCTTTAAGCATCCAAGCATGGCAATAATACACATCACATCAAATTACAAAAGGCATGGGCCACAAGAAGAAAGTGAAGATCCCCAAGCAGAAACAAGACTAGCACATGCTTGCTCCTGACCCTCTCCTACATCCCCAAAATTCAATACTGGTACAGCAGAAAAAAATACAACCTGTTTTCATCAATTACTTCCTGAGGAAAAGCAAAATAGGAAAAAAGTGGTAAAACTAGAGAAGCAATTCATATAGCAGTTGTTCTCTGTCAAAATGAAAGGGTCAGAGCTACACAATGAATTGGACAATGCCAATCAGCTTCTCTGTAGCTCCTCCTCATGCCTTGAGAGGTAAACAGTGAGAGATGGTAGGAGTTCCCATGGTGGTCAAACAGGGAACACAAACTTGAGAAGCTGACTAATGAGAAACTCCACGACATAGATGAACAAAACATCTTTAGACAAATATTTCACACTGTGTTATGAGGTGCCCTGGAGTTGGTGTGCCACTCATAGCTACCCCAGGTACAACAGGCAACACACTATTATCAGTGCTTCTCTGTATTCATAGGGTTTTCAATGGCTGATTGTTTTGGGGGAGTGGGTTGCCAGGTCTTTCTCCCAAGCCTACAGCACTTGGCGATCCCAGGTGGTCTCCCATTCAAGTACTAACCAGGCCCCACCCTTCTTAGCATCTGAGATCTGAGGGGATGGGATGCCACAGTGCTACATCTGGAGGCATTTCACACTGTACAGCAAAAGAATTCAGTAAAAATACGAGTTGAGAGATTATATGACAAAACACAATAAGAAATAGTCAAAATGCAGACCAAAGGAAAGAAATGGAGAAACAAAGTACATCACCAGAAAATAATAGACAAATTAGAATAAGCAAAAATAGCAAAGTATTAAATGAATAATTGGAAGTTAAAATAATTGAAGAAGAAAAAGACAAAGGAATTCAATGTATTAAATTTTATGTATTAAAAGAAGCCAAATGGCATCCAAAATAGACAAAAATTAATTTAAAAAGGAAAGCTGTGTACTCTGAAAAATAAAACTAAAAGTGGATATCAAAGGTATAAAATTAGAATATTTTACTAAAGAATTAAATATTTCCTAAAGAATTAAATCCATATATTAAAAAGAGCATGTCCTGTGTTATAGTTTAAATATGAATTGCCCTCCACAAGCTCAGGTACCGAAGACTTGTTCTTCTATTTTGGCAAGGGCTAGACACTAAGAGGCGGAGCCTAACTGAAGGAAGTAGGTCACTGGAGGTGAAACCCTGAAGGCTCTAAAATCTTGTTTCTGGCCCCAATGAGGTGAGCTGACCCTGCAAACTCTCCCACTCTACCTCATCTCAGGCTCAAAATAATGAATTCAGCTGATCATGGACTGAAACTTCTGAAAACATGAACCAAAACAAATCTTTCCTCCTTTAAACTGTTTCTCTCAAATATTTGTCATAGCAAAGGAAAAGACTGAGTAGCACGCTGTTTTTGCCCTTTTTTTTTTCTTTTTTTGTGTATGGTGCAAATAAATATCATTTTAAGAAAAATAAGTCAGTTTACCTAAAGTGATATTTTTATATTATTAAGTCAACTATATATTCCTATATTATATTCATAGGAATTTTGCTGGGTATGAAAAAAATTTTCATAAGATTTAGAGAACTGAAACCATTTGGAATAGATCTAGGGAACAAAACTTAGTTTCTGAAATAGTCTTGAGCAGATACAAAAGCTAAATACATGATAAAATAGCATTTCAAATCAGTAAGGAATCTATAAATCTGTCATTTAAAAATGGATCTTTAAAATCACAGAGATTAAAATTATAAAACAAATTTTTGAAGAAATAAACCAAGAGTTCACAGAAAAATAGGCAACAACCATATCAAAAGATCTCAAACTCATATGCAACTAAAGAAGTGCAAATCTAAACTTCAAAATTCCATTCCCTACTAAAAGGCTAGTCAGTGATGACAAGGTACCGTTTGGAGGAAAAGACATTATCAATTTTTTTAATATAAGAGAACAACCTGGCAATAGTTATAAAAATTTCAAAAGCACATTCTTCAACAAAGTAATTTCTATTTTTAGAAATTTACATTCTGTATACATCACACAGGAAGAATAGATATGTATCAATAATATTCACTATGACACCACTTTGCTTGCTGAAAATGAAGAGGATTTAAAACATTTACTGATGAAGATCAAAGATCATAGCCTTCAATATGGGTTACGACTAAACATCAACAAAACAAAAATCCTTAGGACTGGGTCAGCACGCAACTTCACATTAAATGGAGAAAAGATTGAGGTTGTCCAAGATTTTACTTTGCTTGGCTCTATAATCAACACCCGTGGAA
>VMDO01006264.1:0-88396 GCA_007922755.1 Pedetes capensis | reverse complement strand
CAAGATCTCTTTAGAGTATTGAAAAGCAAAGATGTCACAGTGAAGACGAAGGTGTGTCTGACTCATGCCATGATATTTTCAGTGGCATCATATGGTTGTGAAAGCTGGACATTGAACAAGAGAGACAGAAAAGGAATTGATGCTTTTGAATTGTGGTGCTGGAGACATCTATTGAATATACCATGGACTGCCAAAAGAACCAACAGATCCGTCCTAGAAGAAGTACAACCAGAGTGCTCCTTGGAAGCAAAAATGACCAAACTGCGCCTTACATAATTTGGACATGTAGTCAGGAGAGAACAATCCCTGGAGAAGGACATCATGTTTGGAAGAGTGGCAGGTCAACTCAAAAGAGGAAAACCCTCCACCAGATGGATTGACACAGTGTGTGCAACAATGGGCTTAAACATAAATAAGATGGTTTGCCTGGCACAGAATCGGCAAGTGTTTCGATCTGCTGTACATAGGGATGCTATGAGTCGGACTCGACTCGACGGCAACTAACAACAACAACATACTATGGAAAATATCCTACCTACTTAATAATGAGAACAGGTTTAATAAACTTATAGAATATCCCATCAGTAAATTGCAAGACAGCAATTAAGAAGAATGAGGTAGAGCAAAATGTTCTGATATGAAATCATGTTCAAGCTAAAACCAGTTACAATGATAGTCCTTAGGCCAGGGACATAAACTGAACCACCCACAGGACCTGGGCATGTATCATAAATATGAGTTCACAAAGATGCAAAGAGGATGGTAAAGAATGACTACTAAAGTTGACCTTAGAATATTGAAAACAATATAGGAACACAGAAACTCTATTGAGACGGAGAGTATAAACCCAATCTAAAAGCTATAGCCTCTTTATCATAGCTACAACTCATTGTTATCAAGCATATTTTACCTAATCAGGTAATGTTTCAAGAATAGAAAAACTTCCAGATTTTTCTATGAACTTTCCTTAATTTAAACACTGGCAACTCCTTCAAAATATTTAAAATATGTACAAAAACAATATTTACACGTCTGACAGAATGCCATAAAACTCTTTAAATTCTATGAGATTTTTTTTAAATGTATTCTGGTATCAGTCAGATCTGTTTCTACACATATGGACACACACACATTAACATAAGTAAATCATGCAATAAAATGGTCAAACAATATGGAATAATCAACAAAAAACATCAGGATGTAAGGCAAAAACTACAAATAATACAAAGAAAATTACTGATTTGTTGAAAGGCATAAACTTTAGGAAGTTAAGTAAATGTGGTAATAATTTTATTGTCAATGAATGTAGGTATAATGCTTTAAAAACCATTTTTAAAGTTTAAAAAGTAAACATTCTTAAAAAGTTTCATAAGATATGTTCAAATGTTTCATTTGGTAAAATTTCAATGAAAACAGGATTATAGCATTCTATTACTTTAACTAAGTATCTTGACTTCCCTCAAGGTCAGCCCTATAGCTTCTGATACAGGAATACACATTCCACTTTGAAATCATTGTAGCTCAAAAAGGAAAATGCCTGAGGATATAGCAAGCTCATCATGCCTATGCACTCTTTTACTACAGTCATCTCTCCTAATATTTTGCTGTGAATTTATAGGATATTCAAAAACTAGGTCAAATTTTTGGTAACCAAGAATATAAAATGAAGTTAACATAGGAACTAGCATTTTGTATAGAGAATTGTAAATATTATCAGATTTGATCTCTACATCAATTAACTCTTTTTTACAAAGGAAAAGATAAAGGAACAGACAAAGATCTAAAGTATCCAAGGACAATAGGATAATAAGCAATAGAGATATAGCATCATTAATCAAAAAAATATACTTAAAATCTCAAACTAAAAAGCATATTTTCATTATTAACAGAAAAGTCCTTCTTATTTTTTCCTTAAAGCTATTAATCTTATAATTAAAACTATCAGTGTTGGATAATAATAGCTTAGTCTCTAGAAACCTGCAGCCCTAGCACTGTGGAGTCCTATCCTGTCAGATCTTGGAAGCTAAGTGGGGTTGGGCCTGGTTAGTATTTGGATGGGAGACTGCCTGGGAACACCAGATACTGTAGGCTTGGGAGAAGGACCCAGCAACCCACTCCCAAAAATTAATCCTCCATTGAAAACCCTAATAGCAGAGAAGCACTAACAATAGTGTTTCATCTGTTGTACATAGGGTCACCATGAGTGGGATACTGACTCAATGACACCTAACAACAACAACAAGTCTCTAGAAATAAATGGTCTAGGTTCAAATTCTAATTCTGTTACACACAGTGTATGACCTTGAACAAGTCACTTAATAGAGGAAGAAAATAAAAGAATGTTATGTGGAAACAAACCTCACAGGTCATCACAAGTCATAGGGAATCAATGACATCACACTGGGAGCTTCCCCATAGTAGCTAGTAAGTGTTCAGAGAACATTGGCTATACCATTTCTCCACTTACAAGTGGTATTCTTTGAAATTTTTCAATTTCCTTTTACCCATAACACTTGTTTACACTGTAGTGTATGTATTAACTGTTAGGAAACATTAATATTTTCTCCTCAATTTTCAAAAGTGTTTAAGAATCCCTTACAATTTTTTCCTCACTACAAAAAAATTAAAAATCCAGACATGGTGGGGCATGCCTCTAATCCCAGGGACTCAGGAGGCAGAGGCAACAGGATCCCAAGTTCGAAGCCAAAGGCAGCCTGTATAATTAAGCAAGACTCTGCCTCACAATACAGAAATTAATAATAGGCTGGAGGTGTAGCCCAGTGGTAGAGTACTTGTAAAGTGTGTGTGAGGCCCAGGATTCAACCCCTAAGTACCACACACACACACACAAAAAAAAAAAAAATTATAAATATAGTCAAACTAACACATAACACATACAATGAACTCTGTATTGATTTTATTGTATAGATTGTAAAACATCTGATAGAAAATTAAATAGATTGAATTGACCAAGAAAAAGAAATTAGTTACTGCAAGAAAGTAGCAAGAGATAGCTGTTGGGAAAAATTGGAACACCCTGAAATCTTTTCTCCTAGAAGGCATTCATCCTAGAGCAATATTGAAACTTTAATTTCAGACAGGGTTTTGAACACAGGAGATATGTCAGGGAAGTGGATCACATCCTATCTAGAAATGTCTTCGATGCAGAATCCATTCTCAAGTGCCTTCTAAGTGGGCCTAAAATCCAAGAAATGTGGGGAAATTCTTTCCTTGTTAGCTTAATTTTTCAGATTTTATTTTTTGTCTCTCCCAAAGGGAGACTTACTTTACAAGCAAAAAAGAAAAAAAGCACAAAAGTAATAGTTCAAAGAAAATCTTTTAATAACTACAAAGAGGAGAAACAGGATTCAAGTAGGGGGAAGTAGAGTGTTGGGATTTTGTAAGAAAAAGTTAGCTTTCTAAAACAGTTTGTAGTCAGGCACAATGGGCAAGCCTATAATCCCAGTGACTCAGGAGGTGAAGGCTGGAAGATCCCAACTGCAAGGCCACAAGCAGCTTGCCTAATATAGCAAGACACAGTCTCAAGATTAAAATTTTTTTAAGGGGGCTAGGAGTATAGCTCAGTGACAGAACATTTGCAAAATATGCACTGGAATCAACTTCCTAGTACAGAAAAAAAAAAAAAAGGCTTGAAAAATATTTTAGCTATCTAGCAAAAACTTTCTTCTTGAAGTGAAAAACACCCAGAATACACAAAATTATCCACATATTAAGGCAGTCAAATAAAGATTGGGTATTTGAGACTTCAAAATGAATATTTTATGTTCCTCAATCAGGGTCATGGACTGGCATTTACCTCAGTAGAGTGCTGCACTGCGCTGCACTGCACTGCACTGCACTGTCTGAGGACATGAGTTCGATCTCCATCACTGCAAAAATGCAAGAAGAAAGATGTGGCAATTCATTCCCATAGCAATCCCAAAGTAATCAGGCATTGAAAACCCTATGAGGGTAGCTATGAGTCAGATAAAAATATTATGTGCTAAGTAATTGGTTACATAAAATAAGATTCTTTTTGAAAAATGTCCAATTTAATATAAAACATTCTTCAACTCATGGGAGGACAGGGGTAAGATAAGCAACCATTAACAGAAGACTAAGCAAGACAACAGGGAGAAACTAGCAGTTCTGACTGAGAAAAGAGAAGAACTTAGGGAGTAGATGGCACTGGAACTATATCTTGAAAGATAATACATTTCTGAAATCTACAGAGAAGACAGGGAAGAAAGACATTAAGTATATAAAAAGTAGGTTGTTCTAGTTACATAAAAATTAGCTATGTATAGTCAAGGCAGGAGAATGGAGAGGAACCTCATGGCCCATCAGGATCAAAAAGATGGCTTTCAGACAGATAACAAATGGCACAAAAAATAAAAACCTTTATAAGACTTTACAGAGAAAATAAACAATATGATGAGAGATATATTTTAAAAGGAATAGTTTGAAAGATGAGTTTTACTAGAAACAATCTATAGATTAGTAGTCTTTATTAAATCATCTATTAAAACAATAGGAATTCTTGTTATATAAGACTTCAGTAATGAAAAAAGCTTAAAATTTGACATCATAGTACATGTATGTATTAATTAGCTTTGCATTACTACAACAAAATACCAGAGACACAAACTTTATAGAAAGAAAAAGTTATTTAGCTCACAGTTATGGAGGTTCAAGGTCAAAGGCAATCTCATTAGTTTGGTTCCTGGTGCAAGAGGTAGGTTATGGTAGAAGCACATGTAGAAACAAAATGGAGTATCTTTTACCAGGGCAGAGACTGTTTTTGAGGACAGTTTGCAGGCAATTCCCACAATGATATAAGGATCTCCCATAAGGCCTCACTTCCTGTTGGTCCACTTCATATACCAATACTACCACCCTGGGGACAAACCTTTTCAGGTGGCCCTTTGGCAGATACTCAATATCCAAATCATATAAATGTGGTTTCTTATTTTTGAATACAATTACTTATTTCACAATGTTTGAGCATCATTAATCAACAACAAAAGATGCATAAATTTTAATTCCATTTAAATTTCAGCAGCTTTTCTGATCTACATCCAGCTTAGCATACATTGTTGACTTCAGCTATCAGGAAACAGCAAAAATGGAACCATTTAAGTAAAGATGACAAGAGTAGTAAAACCATCTGTTTATTACACAAACATTAGTGAGCACCCACTGTGTATCTAGTACTATGTTAGTTACTGAAAATAGAAAGCAAAGACCTTACAATGTCCATGCCTATAAGGTATTCTTTCTTAAGTGTGGGAAATAGTAGAGAAGAAAGCAAATGAGTAAGAAAGTATTATATAGGTACTGGTAAAGGCTTGTAATCAGATCAGAAGCAGCCAAAATGTACATTCCACAAAGACAAAGAAAATTACCTGTTCTGTACCCTAGTATATTCCAAGCACCTGAAAAACTGCCACACAGTAAATACACAATGAACAAAATTGTACTAAATTTTCTAACCTGGTGTGTGATAATCAAAGGAATAACATACTTAGAATGCTTACAGTAACACCCTTCTCATGAAACAATAAGCATACTATGAGAATAATAAATGCATTCAAGAAAATTGCTGGATTTGAAATCAACACAGAAAAATCAATAGTCTATGAAAATAAAAGAAAGAGAAAATTCACTATAACTATACTAAATCTAGTATGTGTTCCATGCTGATTAACTCAATCCAACTAGCCCTTTTGTTATATACTGGCTTGACTGGACCTGTAGAGGTTGTGGCTTACAAGGCAACTACTGGAAGAGGCCAGACACTGCATGGCAGTCAGGTCAGGCCACTTGAACTAATTGCCATAGACTGGGTGCTTTGAAAATCAAGCATTTCTCCTAGTTCTGGAGGCTACAATGTCCATGACTGAGGAAGCAGTTGATCTGGTGACAGGAGAAGGCATTCTTCCTGGTTTTTGGATGGCAGTTTTATCGTCACAAGTGGTACTGCTTACTCCTAAACATCACTAATCCCACCATGAGGTTTCCACCTTATGACCTAGTTCACTCCCAAAGGCCTCATCTTCACATACCCTCATGTTGGGTAGTAGGGTTTCAATACATGAGTTATGAGGGGAACACTCAATCCCTTGCAGTACACTATGGACCTATGGAGGAATAAAGGATCTGTGGGACAGACTAAAAAGAAATAGAAAGGAGGAAATCTTCTTCAGATGAATCCCTTACCCTTCCTCCTTAAGGCAGTGTGTGACCAAGCAGTCAGCTACATAGGGAAAAATATCTCCCTTAAGAATTTAATCCATCAACTTGTGTGTGTGTATATCAAGATCAACTATAGAGATCTGCACAGGTGAGTAACAAATCAGGAGATGTGATGACCTAGTAGAAACACCATCTGCTGCCAGCAGCCAAAATGCATCCCTCTCAACAGTCCTTGCTATTTAAGATGAATGCAAACTCTACTTTAGATCTACTCTAAAGAGCTAATACAAAGTGAATAGTAGATAATTAATTCCTCTCCTTTCATTTCCACTCAAACTGACAGCATTTTGAAGGTCTGTGTATTTTTATTTAAGCACATTTTCTCAATATTACAACCTTTATCAATGCCCATGGTCATAAGATTTGGGACTAGATATTAAATGAGTGGTTCATATGTGAAATTAGTCTAAGACTAATTAGCATGTACAATCTACCACATAGTAGGCATGGGAACATACTAGAAAAGACAGATTTTAGAAAACAAAAGACAACGTTCTATTAATGAACCTATTAGCAAACTGGCATAAGATTTTTCACTGAATGACCTAGAATCTCAGCTTCCTCATTTACAAAATAGAATAATAATACCATTAATGTAATATAAAACATGAGGAAACAATCTACAAAAAATGCATTATTTTAAGGTATGTCTCATCTTTCTTTAAAAAAAATAAGACATGAAGAGATTTCTAAGTAGAAATAGAAAACACAAAACTCTGCATGAAACCTGAAATAATTCTACCATGCTAATTCTAATATCAAAAATTCAAATATTAATTCAATTACAAGAAAACACTGTTAGTAGATTTACCCTTTTATATCTTATTCATGCTGTTGTTTTTATGTGCTATGGAATCTGGTCCTACTCATAAGGACCCCATGTACAACAGATGAAACACCACCCAACACTGTGCCATGCCCGGCACTATTGACAGTGTTTCTCTGCTATTCATAGGGTTTTCAATGGCTGACTGTTTCAGGACTGGACTATTGGGTCCTTCTTCCAAGCCCGCAGACCCTTGTGTTCCCCAGGCAGACTCCCATCCAAGTACTAAGGTCAGCGGGGGATCAGGCCTGACCCTGCTTAGCTTTGGAGATTTGACAAGATCAGACACCAAGGTGGTATGGCTGTAGAATATTCATGTTGTGTAATCTCTAAAACACAATCAAATGCATTGTGACCAATTTGATAAATTCATCATCAGACCACATTTAAGAAGAAATAATTGGTCTCTTATTTTCTGATATTATAGAATAAAAGTTATTTAAGTGATAATTTTGTTCTTACTTGGTATGAAAAATTTAATAAATTTTAAATAAATTTAAGAAAAAGTGGCTATGTTCAGTCTCAATAATATAAACAAACCATGGTAATAGAGAGACCATTAGAATTTGAGGGAGGAAGTAGGAAAATGAAGTCAATTCAAAATTTTGAGCTTTCAAAAGTTAGAGCTGCTATTATTTCAAATAGTGTCCTGAAAGTAAATAGTGGTTGTTTATTAAATATTCTTTCCTAATTCTAGTACTAAGCCACAGATATAAGTGGGTCAGAGAGATCACTGATAAAATGCTTCTAGGTCTAAATCCTATTTCTACATGAAATGTACCTATTCAAATTACAAAATAGTTTGATATAGTCCACTTAGGTAGAAAGCCTTGTCTAATGTCTAATTTATTTTAATAATAAAGTATGTAGAGTTAGAATTCTACATTTAGAATAAGAGAAATACTATAAAGTTAAAGACAAGTTTAAAAACCTATATAGTCATTAATGTAAACATATTTTGACTTCTTAACAGATTAATTACTTATAATAAATTAACAAAATGTAGGCAGAAATTAATTTTAATCACCGTGCCTTGTCTCATGCTTGCAAGCAAATTAATAATATATTGCCCTTGCAGTTTACCAAGGTATGATTAATGGTCAATATTAAAATTTGTGGAGTCTTCTGGCAAAGTGAAAACCTGCCTGCCTAACTAGAAAAAAAATTCATCTTAATGCAATAAATCAGAATTACTGAGGTAAGCCCTGTGAGATGGCCCATCTGGTCAGTCCTGGATGTGTCAAGTATTGTCCCAAACACTTGAAGCTGCCAGCCTTTTTACCAGCCTCTCTCTTTCCAGTCACGCTCCTGTTCACGTCTTTGCTACATGCTCTGCTGATTACCTTGGAAAAGGGCAATGCTGTAACTGTTCAACTGACCTTTCAGTTTATTTTCTCCTGTGTAATATGAAACATGAGCTAACACAGTCTTAGTCTACTGATTTCTAGGAAGAATTCTGACTTAATGTTCCAACAGTATTGGCTCAAATAGCAGTCTGTTCTCTGTTCAAGTTTCTCTTTTTGGAAAAAGTTCACACAAACACCAAAAGGATAGGCTATAGAGACAGAAGCTGTAGGCCTGTTGCTGTGTAGAACACAATCTGTACAGTAGTGTTATCAAGAGATAATATATGGTCAACTTGTTGCTAAGAAGCAAATTCCAAACTTTTGAATCACAACTAGAATGTTGTTCTTGAGGCAAATTTCGTTGTATCAAGGAATAGATTAAAAGCAAAGATGCTTATATCTTTTCTGTCTTTATAGGAATGCCACTGTTACTTAAACGCTGTCAAAAAATCATTCAATTATCATGGAAGAAAAAAAAAAGGAAGCTTAAAGAGTCAAAGGGTGTACATCTTAGACCTAATCCTAGCCATGGGACCTCTGGAAAGATAATCTATAAAACGAAGAAGTTGAATTGAAAGGTCCTATACATTTCTATAAACCTATAATGCATACTCTAAACTTCTTTAACTCTTAGTTGGGTAATAAATCGTCCCAAACAAGAAGGAAAAAAATGCTTACCAATAAAAGGTTAATTTGGACATATCCTATGTGTACGAAAAAGTATATAGTTTACCATGCATAAATAATAATTCTACAAATATTTTTCTTAAAATGCTGCATATAAGATATCTAGGAAATATGTTGTTGTTGTTAGGTGCCATCGAGTCAGTATCCGACTCATAGCAACACTCTGTACAACAGGGGAAACACTATTGTCAGTGCTTCTCTGCTGTTCATAGGGTTTTCAATGGCAGATTGATTTATTTTTTGGGGGGGGAGGGGATTGCCAGGTCCTTCTCCCACTAGGAAATATAATAAGCACAAAAGATAACACAAGAGAAATGGTCTGTCAACATGAAAAATAATAATTTATAAATACCACAATGTTATAATGACTAATACTTTACTTATTGTTGAGTGCTTTCATATTGGACCTGACTCATTGTAACCTTATGTAGAAAGGAACAAAATACTACCCAACACTATGACACACACACAATATTTTGATGCTTGAGTCATTGTTGCAGACACTATGTTGAGTCATGCCACATCAGCAAAACAAGGTCCCAGGGCTTTACTCCATTCTAATCATTAAAGTAGACTCTAAGGAGGAAACCCTTTCCCAGTTATCATTTGAATGCTTTCCTGCATGAGGTAGAGGTTATTTTCCAGCTCTATCTTTGACAGTGTTTCTCTGCTATTCATAGGGTTTTCAATGGCTAATTGTTTTGGGAGTGGGCTACCAGATCCTTCTCCTTAGTCTCTTAGTCTGGAAGCTCACATGAAATCTGTCCACCATAGGTGGCCCTTCTGGTATCTGAAACACTGGTGGCATAGCTTTCAGCATCACAGCAACACATAACCCCCCACATCATGACAAGCTGACAAATACACAAGGGAAGAACACTTTAAAGACTGACAAATATCAACTTATTTAAGCCTTCACAACATTATTACCATTGCATAAATGAGAAAACTGAGGAGATTAAGGAGTTTTACCCAAAGACAGACAGTAAGTATGTAAAGCTAGAATGTAAATCCAAGATTTTCATTCCAGAGTATTTGTTCTTCTTCATAATATCACCCAATAAGTTTTATAGTTTACAGTTTTCCAAGTGACTTCAATTTTTACATGAAATTTAAATTACTCATTATTTAGTATTTCAAAGTAATTTTGAGAGGCTCAAACTTTAATGAAGTAAACTGCTCTAAAAGTAAATGACTAAAAATAAAAACAACAGAAAACTCACATGAAAACCATTAAAAGGTATAATTTACAGTAATTCAACAAATCCACAAAGTATTTTTTCCTTTTCACTTTTTGAAAGTCTAATATACAACCAATGTCACATTGCTGATAATTCTAACTGCCCACAGAATTTTTATTTTGAGTGGTGGACGTGCTTAATACAATATACTTGAATTGCAGCAGGATAGGAAACAAGTACTTTTTTGAATATATAGTTTAGAATATAGCTTGAAATACTATTTTGATAAATAGTTTGAATGTATATCAGAGCTATCAGAAGTATAATTTATAACTGATATAGAGTATCAAACTACATAGATATATTGATAAAATAAAAAACTAAAAAACACTAATTTTATTCACCTAAAAAAATCATCAAAAATCAAAAATATATACTGTCACTTTCCCTGTCACACTGAAAAATGCATTAAATGAAGCCAGGTAGCCATGGACTTTAGCTTTGGGAATGTTTTTTTATATTAGAAATAGTATAACTGAATCAATTTTCACTTTGACAATGGCACGGGGCATACTTTATTAATACATATCAAAAAATCCAAGGAGATATCTATATATACCCAACAAAAAATCCACATCTTTTAGACTAAACAGTGGTGAAATATCAAAGGTCTATCAAACATTCTAACAATTCTTTGCCTTTAGTAAGGGAGACAAAGCTTTCAAAATTCTGTCTGCTCTGAAACTACAAAGATCAAAGAGCTTTCATAGTGACTTGCAATATTTTGGTAAGATTGCTTTTAAGATATAAAAATTCAAGCTTTACATCTACATCCATCAATCTATAAAAACATCACATTGTATCTCAAATGCACATATATGTGTGAGTATGGGTGTGTGTTGTAAAATTTCTTTTTACAACTGATGACCTAACACACGCGAAACAAAATAGGTCTGAAATCAATGGTACATTTTGACAAGCAATGGCCTTCCAGATTATTTGCATGCCATCCTTTACTATTTCTCCTAAATTACATACTTCATGCTTTTAAATATTTATCAACTTTGAGATTGAGGTAAAAGATTTAAATGTTACTGAGTAACATTTCTCTGTAGGTTATATAATAAAGTATAAAAGTGAAAAAACATTTATAAATTTCACTTACCATATTATTCAAGAGTTCCTGTACCAAATTAACTACTGTAAATAAGACTATGTGCTATAAACAGGTTTGGAAGAAAATCCAAAGTTAAATTCCATGGAAGTACAACTACATTTGTATGCGAATAATGCCAAAATGAGTATTAATTTAGTAGTACATCCAATATCAGTAAAATGGACATTTTAAATTCACCTGGAACTTTTTTTGCTCAAGGTCAACCATTTTCTACTTTTGTGTTCCCAAAGTACACTGAGAAAGTCACATGCTGATCCTAGCAGTTAATGTTGTGGTATATTCATAATCAAAACAAGTGAAAACATGCCCTCATCTAGGTTCCTCGCTGCTTAAGTTTCACCTTTCCTAAGGCTAAATTCAAAAAGAGCTTCAGCCAAACCTCCAAAATGGTACATTAATACAGTATTGTACCTTTCCCTACCAGAGTATAGGTGTCACAAAGACAAGGATGCTTGTTTTTAATTTTATATTATTTGTACAGAATTAATTAAGGAACAGACACTGAACAAATGGTACTCTGAGTATGTTTAATCATGAAATGCTGGTAAGAAGAGAGATTTTTTTAACCTGTTAATGATAGTTGCTGTCTATTATTGAGCATTCATGTACCCAGTAATACACTAAGTGATTTACAAATAATATGTCATTTAATTCTCTCAAAACTGTGTGCTACTAATTCCATTTTACTACACAAATGAAGAACCTAAGAATCAGAATGTTATTATAATATTTCATTTTGTATTCTCAAACTGCTCTTTGAAATCCTATGTTTAGTACTTTAAGTTCTTCCTGTCTATCTTTGACTTTATCAGCTCCATGTTCAAGAGCAAGTTTCACAGTCTCTTCTGACATGTAATTTAGTCTTTTCTTTTTTTCCTGCCTTTTTAAATAACCTTTTGCTTTCCTCATGAATGATATCTTGGATGTGATAATGCCATACCACAGCTCATCTGTTCATCAATAATAAGTATCTAACACATCAAACCTGTTTTTGAAATGGTCTCTGAACTTAGGTGGGATATCCTCAAGGTCAAACCGTGGCTCTCATACACTTGTTCTAATTTTCTTCAGATTCAGTTTGAACATGCATTTGAGCAGTTGATGGTCTGATCTACAATCAACACCTGGTCTTGTTCTGACTTTTGATATCTCTCTTTCCACAAATATAGTAAATCTGGTTCATGTATGCTTCATCTGGGTAATTCCATGTGTACAGTCACCATTTATGTTAGTGAAAAAATATATTTGCAATGAAAAGGTCATTGATCTGACAAAATTCTATCGTGCAATCTCCAGCATTGTTTCTGTTACTAAGGCTATATTTTCCAACTACTGAGCCTTCTTTTTTGTTTCCAACATTTACATTTCAGTCACCATTAATTATCAGTACATCCCAATTGCATGCTCAATCTATCTCAGATTGCAGAAGCTTATAAAAATCTTCCCTATCTTCATTTGTGGCCTTAGTGGTGGGTGTGTGATTTTGGATAATAGTGATATTAACTGGCCTTCCTTGTAGGCATATGGATATAATCCTACCACCAAGAGCACTGTACATCAGGACAGACCTTGAAATGTCTTTTTTTGATGATGAATGCAACCCCATTTCTCTTTAATCTGTCATTCCCAGAATAGTAGACCATATGATTATCTGATTCAAAATGGTCCATGTCAGTCCATTTTAGCTCACTGATACCTAGAATGTTTACATGCTCCATTTCCCTTGTAACGATTTCTAATTTTTCTAGATTCATACTACATACATTCCATGTTACAATTAATACTGGATGTTTACCATTGTTCCTTCTCATTTTCAATCCTGCCACATCAACAAGTGGAGGTCCCTAGGGATTTACTCCATTCCCCTCATTAAAATAGGCTCTACTTTGAGGAAGTAACTCTTCCCAATCTTCCTCTGAGTGCCTTCCAACCTGGAGGGTTGATTTTCCAGCACTGTATATGCTATAGAGTTGTCAGTGGCTAATTGTTAGGTTAGCCATGCCCTTCTTCCTAGTCTGTCTAATCTGGAAGCTCAGCTGAAATCTGTCCACCATAGTTGACCCTGCTGGTATCTGTAATAAGGGTAGCATAGCTTTCAGCATCACAGCAACATAACCCCAACACAGTATGACAAACTGACAGAATGTGGGGCAGGGTAGATCAAGAAGACAAAATCAAATATGAAGACATGTGCAAAGGGCTGGAGATAGAAAACCAAATGAGAAGAGCAAGTTCTGTTTTTCTCAAGTTTAAGGAATTGAAGAAAAATCTCACGCCTGGGGTGGCAATAGTGAAGGATTCTACAAAGAAACTATTAAATATTGCAGGAAACATTGAAAGAAGATGGAAGGAATACACAGAGACTTATATCAAAAAGAATTGATGAATGACTAATCATTTCAAGAGGGTGCATATGACCAGGAATGAGAGGTACTGAAGGAAGAAATGGAAGCCGCCTTGAAAGAATTGATGAAACACAAACCTCTAGGAATTAATGGAATATCAATTGAGATGTTTCAACAAGATGCAGCACTAGAGGTGCTAACTTGTATGCCAGGAGATTTAGAAAACAACTACCTGTCCAACTGACTGGAATGGATGCATATTTGTACCTATTCCCAAGATAGGGGATCCAATTAAATGTACAAATTATTGAATGATAGCACTAATATCACATGCAAGTAAAATTTTGCTAATGATCATTCAAATGCAACTACAGCAGTGTATAGACAGGGAACAGCTGAAAAATCAAGCACAATTCAGAAGACGGTGTGGAACCAGGGACATCACTGCTGATGTCAGATGAATATTGGCTGAATGCAGAGAATACCAGAAAGATGACTATGTATGTTCTATTGACTATGCAAAGCCATTTGACTGTGTAGATCACAATAAATCATGGATAACATTACGAAGAATGGGAATACCAGAGCAATTAACTGTACGAATGAGAAGTACATCGTGTTTAGAGAGTGACAGGTCAATGAAAAAAGCAAGACCCTCAACTACATGGATTAACAAACTGGCTGCCACAATGGGCTTAAACATAAAAAAGATCATGTGCCAGGCACCAAACCAGGCAGCATTTCATTTTTTTGTACATTGGGTTGCTATGAGTCAGACCTGACTTGATGGCACCTAAAAACAGCAACAAAGAATCAGAAAAGTTAAATGACTTGACCAAAGTCACTTAGCAAATTACTGGCAGAAACAGAATTTTATAAGATGTCCTTATCTTTTTGCTAAAGTACCTTAAAAGTAGTCAGATTTGTAATGATGACTTGTAACAGTGATTAATTCATCTCACTTTCAAATCACTTTTAATAATTCTGAAAGTTCTTGTGGAAAAATTTAGCTAGGATTAATACTTATGCATAATAACTTCTAATTATTGAGCACTGTCTATGCATATCACGGACATGATTTTACTGAATATGTATGTGACTGTCATACATGAAATATTAGGAAGTAATGGACCTATATTTAGTGATATAAAAAGAGGTTTATAATATACTGCAATCTGAAAAAGAACCAAGCTTAAAAGGTCTTTTTTTGCTCATTTAGTTACCAATGTATACTAATGCAGTGGTTCCCAACAATTTTGGCATCAGGGACTGGTTTCTTGGGCGACAGTTTTTCCAAGAATGGTGGGGGGAGGGATATTTCAGTTCAAATATTTCAGTTCAAATGATGAGGAGCTGCTATAAATATAAATGAAGCTTCTCTCCCTCCACTGCTGCTCACCTTCTGCTGTGCCACCTGGTTCCTAACAGACCTTGGACCAGTAAGAGCCCAAAGCTCAGGAATTGGGGACTCTGGTACTAATATATGGAAAAGTTATCTCATACATTACACATCAGAATGTAACTATAAGCTCTTGAAAATGGGGTTATGAGTTTTCTTTCTCTCTCTTTTTCTATTTTTCTTCTTGTATATACACATAAATACAACAGAATGTGAAGTGAATTATAAAATGATCTACAATATTTTTAAATTTACTGTTTTAAAAATAATTTTGAAGTCTGCAGGTAGAGCATGTTTCATCCAATTGTCTACTTTAACCAAAGTGTGTTCAAATCACTTTCCTAAAGGTCATCACTCTCCTAAATCAATAATATGACCCACTAATACTGACCACTCTGCTGAATCCAACATAAGAGGCCCTTTAAACTGAAAATTGATTAATTTTCCCTATATTCTGATTCTATTCTTCCCCCAACTCTGAAACTCACATATTGACTCATTCAAAAATGTTTAGGCTCTAGGGCATGTGCCTGGATACACATGTATGCAGTGTGTGTGTGTGTGTGTGTGTGTGTGTGTGTGTGTGTGTGTGTGTAATTTCATACATGCTCATACACAATCTTCTACTCAAAACTCAAATAAAATCATGTATTTAACCAATACTGGGAACTCTGAAGAAAAAAAAAAGAAAACTCTTGAACTTAAGAAAAAGAATAAAACTTGGTGCCTGTTCTTAGGAAATTACAGTTTGGGAGGGCTCCCTAATGATATCTGCTTATATCATCCTTTGCTTAAGGATATAACATAGTGCAAAGCCCCAGACATTTCCTTACCCATTTTCAAAATATCAAACCCACTCCCACCAGAAACTGACATTTATTCTCAGTTTTAAATAAAAATAATTTTTAAGGAAGACTGCAATATCAGTGGTGCCCCATTTAAATAAAAACAGGACAACAGAATAAACCACTCTATTTCTTCACCATATATTTTTTCTTTAAAAAACTGTGCAATACATCTTAAATTACTTCACTGCCTGTTGCACAGAGTCCCAGTGATAGATCTATTTTATTATTGTTTGCTTCAATACCTATTTCCCTTCTTTCTTCAGACTTTCAGCAACATTCTCAAAACCACACTTACAAACAATAAATACTAAAAGCAGTGGCACTGAAGCATGACATACTCATTCTCTTCTAAGACTAGTTACCACCAGAGCACAAAAGTCAGGCTCTGCACCCTCAAGAGTAACATCATTTCTATTTAAAAACTCCCAGAGAAGACAGAGGCAGCCATGTAATTATGTATCTGCAGCCATTCTATCTGCTCTGCTTCCTGCTTACAAGCAGTGTGCAGTACTAAGGAAAGCATTAGGTATTTGGCCTCACAAATCAACTCCAATATCAAAGCTTGAGCTTTGGTTGTGTGTTTGCTTGTTTTACTTCTTTCTGTTTTCATTTCTAATCCTTGGAAAACACCAGGTTTCAAATTCCCTCCCTTTAGCTTGCTACTAAAATCAACACCTAAGCAATAATTGTACCCCATCAAGAACTGGGCAGCGCAACAACTGCTGAGAAAACTATGTTTGACATTTTTCTCCACAAGCATCTATTCTCACTTGCTGTACTGGTCCAGTGAACATGGTTATAATTGAGAGAACTCTGAATACAAGAAAAGATTCAACTCTACAAGAAACATGAGTATACCTTTTAAATTTTACACAATTCATTTTAAGTAGAACAATTATTTCCAACATCATATTAGAAACAATATTTAGCAGCATTTTCTTATTTACATTCTGCATTTAAAAGATGAAACCAGGCAGGGCGTGGTGGGGCATGCCTGTAATCCCAGGGGCTTGGGAGGCGGAGCCAGGAGGATCACAAGTTCAAGACCAGAGGAAGTCTGCGTAACTTAGGGAGACACTGTTTCAAAAAGCAAAAAAAAAAAAAAAAAAAAAAAAGGGGGGGGGGAGGGCTGAAGGGCTCAGCTCAGTGGTCCAGAACTTGGAAAGCATGCAAGTGTGAGGCCCTGGGTTCAACCCCTAATACCACAAAGAAAAAAATAAAAAAAGATGAAACTGTTTCTAAGTATGATAATAAGTTCATTAAGATACTGTGCTTTTATTATTTCCTGCAGTTCTGTGGTATCAAGATATATATTAAAATTATGACCTTTTTCCAAAGTCACTCACTCTCCAAAATCATTCTAGTCAATAAAAAGAACCACAGATCTTCTAAGACATAATAAAATCTTCTCTCCTGAAAAAAAGGGAAAAAGCCCCAAATAATCGCAAAATAATTATTCTAAAATGTACCTGTCTAGCTCCCACAGTTACACTACACAGTTCCAAAACCTTTTGTAGACCTAATATCTTAGGTGAGCAAACACTTTTTCAATGATTTCATCTACATACATAAATATGTGCTACCTTCCACTGAAAGAAATTCTCATTCATCATAAGCAAAAATATTCCCAAAATAAAAATGTAAAGTGAAATGCCTTCATACCCAATCACTCTAAAACCAAATGTTAGTACTAATTTTAGAACCTTGAGTCACATAAATCCTTTACAGTCAATGATCACATTTTAACATACATCATTCTTTAAAAGTGTATTTCTATAAGTGTAGACTCTCTGCATTTGACCCAACTGGGATGCTGGCCAAATTTGATATATCTGAAGTGGATGCCAAAATGCTTATTATTGGACCCAATTTCTGGAGATAAGGCTCACAAACAAGCATATAAACAGAAGCTTTTTCATATCACTGTATGTATACCAAGCTGTTTTAAATGTCTACTAGTGAATACATCATTTCTTTTAATAAAGTTTACTTGAATTGATAATCAAAAGGATTTGTTTTTGCCTTTTTAATGGCATAAGATGAATCCATCAAAAACTCAATTTTACCTCATGTTCCAATTATAGTAAAATTTGTTGTTGTTGTTGTTGTTGTTAGGTGCCATCGAGTCAGTATCCAACTCATAGCAACCCTTACAGGGTTTTCAATGGCTGACTCTTTTGGGATTGCCTTGGGAGTGGATTGCCAGGTCCTTCTCCCATTTTTGTGGTGCTGGGAATTGAACTCGGGACCTCAGAGACTACAGTGCAATGCTCTACCAACTGAGCCCATAGTAAAACTTAGGTGTACTTATTTTTCGCACAATTAAATTGCTCCTTCAGGATTATAATCTCTATCAATACATTCCTCTTCAGGACTCCTTCCTTCCTTCCATCCTTCCTTTTTCTTTCTCTTTCTTTCTTTCTAACTAAAACCAACCTCAAGAGTTTCCTGAGAAACACCAGTACTGAAATTTTATATGAGAAAAGCTCCTTCTCTCAACTATGCCTTTTGTTTCCTTTTAAGAACAATTAGATAAGAGGGTACAGTGGCGCATGCCTGTAATCCCAGCGACTTGGGAGGTGGAGGCAGGAGGATCACAAGTTCAAAACCAGAGGCAGTCTGCATAATTTAGTGAGACTCTGTTTCAAAAAGTAAAAAAATGGGCTGGAGGTGCAGCTCAGTGGTCCAGCACTTGCAAAGCATGCAGGCTCGAGGCCCTGGGTTCAACCCCCAGTACTGCACCAGTACTGTTTTTAAATAAATAAAAAAACCAATTAGATATTTTAGGACAAGAAGTGGCAGGGATCACTCAGATATGCATACAGATACATATATACATATATATATGCACACACATACACATATATACATATATATGTGTGTATATATATGAGTTACATAAAGAAGGTGCTAAGGAATTCTTGGAAACATTACATGAGCTATGTTTCCAGCTTGTACCAACAACAGAGATTATTTCAAATGTCCTGGCAGTCATTGCTCAGAGCTGATGATGCTCACTTGGCCATAATCATCAAAGTGTTATTGCCCAGCTAGATGACGTGACTATGCCTTGGTGACTTACATAAATGTTGGCAGTGAAGGGTGAAGGGAGTGAGGAGGAAGTACTGAGTAGGGAAGGGAGGTCCTGCTTCCTTTTGTTCTCTTCCTTAAGGTAGAAATGGTGGCCATGGTGACATCTAATCACCCAATATGTTAAATTGAGACAGTTTAATGGTCAGAATATTTGATATTTGTGCAAACATGCTTAATTCCTGGGCAAAATTTCCTTACAGGAATTGTACAAGTAGCACATATTCTCTTCCCTTGATACAATATGTACTATGTCTTCCTAAAGGAAACCCACAGATATTATCATTATTTGAGAACAAACTAAACAGTCACAGATGACTAATCTACCATGAGAAAGAGAAAAAAATATTAATTATAAAATGAGTACTAGAGGATCTTAAGATGATAGATGAGAATTTGACCAACATATTCCCAGAGCAATGAGCTACTGCTTAAGAAGCATTGTCAATTAAAACTTGTTAAATTTCTACATTTAAATGTTTATAGATAAATAACTTTTTATCAACTGCCATTTAGAAATCATTATATAATACAAAGGCAAATGTCTCCAATGTAATTTTTCAAATCATGTTGAGAAACTTTATAAATTTCAAACTAACGTACAAAAGAGAATATGAATGTCAATATAAAGTGAGACTCCTAGCAAAAATAGGGGAAAAAAGTAGGCAGTATATTTTTAAGCTTCTTTTGGAAGATAAATGCATGCTGAATAAATTGAAGTGACATTTGGTTTCTCATAATTCCAGCCTGTCCTCATGGCCTCCCAAGTAACAGATTCTTAATGTAGCCTTTTTCACTAAAACTGACACCCAGCTGAATTGTCAAGTCAAAAGATTATTTTTAAAGATGCTCACATAATGATTATTTAGAATCACATCACAATTATATAGAATTATCAATTAACTCTCCCAATTACTATAGTTCCCAATAAATATTAGTTTCCCGGTAGTATGTATTTTATTTGTATGTAAATTAGCTGATAAATTGTAAGTATTATAAAACATTACAAGTGAACCTAAAAATATAATAATACTGAAGGGAAAAGATGACAATGTCAAACTGTGTGAATTTAAAATGTCTCTTTGAGCAAGCATCTGGTTCAACCACATATTATAGAAACAAAAATGTCTATAATCCTAAACATAATTAAATGTATTGAAAGTCATTTAAACTTTTTTTAAAAATAAGTAAGTTCTGAAGTAGGAACTCTGAGTGGGTGTGAAAAATAATTACAATAATGCAAGAGAAACTGATTTATTCCAATTATATTCATAAGCCTTCTAATTATCCTGGCCATAGTTCTACTTTAACAAATACAGATAGTAGGAAAAATATGAACTCATATCAACCAAATATTCCTCTAAGAGGAGAAATAGGAAGGTATTAACAGAAAAGAAACTAGACACAGTAAATATGATTAGCGGTGAATAATCCGCCTATTGTTAAGACCTTTGTTATCAGGTGCCTTCAAGTTGGTCCTACACACAGTGACCCTATATACAACACAAAGAAACACTACCTGACACTGCATCATGCCCAGCCCTATGTCAATGCTTCCCTGTTATTCATAAGATTTTTGGTGACTGATTATTTCAGGATTAGACTGCCAGGTCCTTCTCCCAAGCCAACAGCAGGTGATCTGTGATCCAAGGACTATCCAGGCGCAACCCTGCTTAGCTTCTGATATCAGATACCATTGGATGCCCAGGGTAGAATGGCTGAAGGCAATGCTAAGACATTTAGTTTAGCAATATATTGCAATGGAATATGTGACAGAAATATATTCTAATTGCTACTTAGCCAAGTGAAAGAGAAAGAGAAAGATTGGGAGAGAGAGAAGAGAAATGGAGAGGGGGAAAGGAGAAAGAGAGAAGGAAGGGAGCGAGGGAAGCAGACAGGTTAGGAGAGAGAAGAAAAGAGAAAAAAAGCAAATAAATGTCTCCAACAAAGAAAAAGGTATAATAAGAAAAACTGCTACTGTGAAATTATTTCTAAATTCTAATCCCAAACCAAATCATTACTGATAATCTCTTATACAAAAAAGTATAACACTACTATAAAAGCTAATTAAATGTTTATCATCATAAATCTTCAGTGTTCAAATATGTCTAATATCTTCCATTTGCCTCTCGATCTAACCTTCTCTATTTAATTTATTCTCTGCCTCAAGAAGCTGGTATATGTAGAATGGACGCTAGAGATTAAACACCTGCCCACTAAATGTCAAGCGACAATTGGAATTTTCCATCTTGAACTGGGTATTATCTGATCCATCAAACCTTCAAAATGGACATGCAGAACGAAATTCCATATAAGATGGAAGCAATATTTATGAGACCAAATACAAGCAAGCTCAGAAGGAAGAAGTAAATGAAACTACACAAACAAGTGACTCAAGCTCCCAGGTACTTGCCCCTACTGTGTTGCCCACTCTCTGAACCCTCATATTTTGCATCATATGGAATTCCCAACAGGTAAGAAAGAGAAAAAACATGTGTCTGGAGAATAGTTGTGTCTGCATAGCATGACTGCACAAGTTAGGAGTGACCTGTAAATCCACTCAGTGGCAGGCTTCCCACAGAGCAGACCTTAGTTATACAAAAAGTTTCCTACTCCGGAATAAGTATCTAGAAGTACAGTTCTACATTGACTTTTGTGTTAGTAAGTATATATTCTCTCTAGCAAGGATAAACTTGGACAGAAAGAAGTTAAAAATCAGTGAAAGACAACTAGATTGACCGACCTTGATGATACTCATGCCCCAGGTAAATACCCATCACAGACCATGCACAAAAGACTAATCACCTAAATGTCAAATGAACAAAATGATTCACTCAGTGGATGCCAGTCAGCCATTTTCCCCAGCCAATACAGTTCTTCCTCACAAAGTTGCTAAGGTGACAGAGGTCTACACTATATATGAATTTGGCATCTTCCTCCTACCAAGGCAAACTTGGCTATCACATATGCTAAGAATGTACTCAAAAAAAGATCAGGCTGCTTGTATGTACTCTCAGAATATTATCATTCTATGAGCTGATTAATCAACTATCCAACAGTGAGTTGATTACTTTCGATCCCTCAGATCAAGTAGAGATAGAAATTTTGTATTCACAAGGAAAACACATTAGGAATACAGATTTGTATTTGTCATCTATAGCATTTCCATTATCATTACCATTAATGGACTTCCTCATACTTTACCCATTACCTTGTGGGAAGACAGAACTGTACCTCTGACCAAAGAACACATGGTATAGATAATGAGCTCACACACAAGCTATCTGCTGCTCTTACTACATGTTCCATCACTCAAAAATAGTTGGCTTTATAAAATGGTAGAATGATATTTGATAAACAATAGCCTAAGAGGTGAGGAATTGTCCTATGAGACACAACATATACTTCAAACTAGCAACCAATATATGACATCATGCCCATAGGCAGAATCAACTGGAAGAGGTGACAGTAGCCTCTCTCCATGTTATAAATGAAATGATACTGTAAGAATTTTGCTTTGCATGTCAAGTTCAGTCTTGGTAAGTTTGGGGGTCTTCATACTTAAGAGGGTGGTAAGGGAAGAGACTCTTCCACCAAGGAATATTGTCATATTTTTTGATCAATTAAAATCTAAGACATTATGTGGTCATTATATGTTCCTCATGCAACAGAACCACGGAAAGAAGAAAAGAATTGGTTGTAATTTCACAATGGAGACTAAGAAGAGTATGTTTAAAATCAGAGGATTTATTAGTCTCAATAAAGGAAATATGTGTTGGCCTAATAAAAACAAAAACAAAGGCCACAGGTTTCCAGGAACGAACCTCATAAAAGTTCCTCCTAAATGATGAATTCATAAGGAAATTCATACAAGCAATTTGGTGGCAGCTATGATTACAAACTGAGTTTCATGCCCATCTACAGAAGGAGGACCTATATCAACTGCTTTATATTAACTCAGTTTCTCTTTTTCTTTATTCTACCTTATATGAAGAACAGAATGGTAGCCAATGTTAAGTTTTAGGTGGGGTACAACCACTGGTCACTTGATGACAGGGTAGCCAATGGGAATTTGTACATCATCTAAGTTGGGAATTCAAACATTTTATACTAGAAAAGTTTAAGAACATATACCAGGAGGCAAAAGGAGCAAACTGTGCCAAGCATCTTTCATGTACCCTTTCAGTCTCATTTTCCATCTTTCTACACACCGCTCTTTGTCCTAGAAACAAACCACCTTCGATGTACTATATCAATAGACCTCTAGCCTCAGGAGGGCTGGGCAACTGCAGAGATCCGGGAAGAGATCATAGAGAAGTAGAGTAGATCTCTAGGCTTTCTTCTTGCAACTGACCCCTAATCTTAAGTCCACCACTACTCTCAAAATGGATGACTGTACATGCTATTTCTCCTTCCAGATTATATGAAGAGCTCCTTCCCTATCCTTTCAGTTCTATAGGTGGTAGAAACTCAAAAGCTAAGTCCCTGAAATTATCCATGTACTTCCCCTAGTACTATATCTTTACTCACTTTCCAAATTCACTTTAAAAATAAATGTTCCTTAGATGACACAATTTTGATTGGCATAGGTTTCCTCTTAAAGTCATACATTCTAAAATTGTACTTATCCCCCAATAAATACTATTTTTGTTTCTAAATTCCACAGGAATGGGAAAAACAAAGGGGATACAAGAACTAAAAACTATAGACACTGCTTACAGCAGTGTTAGTTTTTGGTTATGAAGTACCCTCCAAAAAGGCTCATGTGCTGAAGCCTAGGTCCCCAGCTTGTGGCAATACTAAGAGGTGATTGGATCATCAGGGTGCTAATGTCATCAGTGGATTGAACTACTGATGAGTTCATATTTAAATGGACTAGTAGGAGGTAGCACATAGCTGGAAGGAGTAGGTCACTGTATGTATGCCTTTGAAAGACACATCTTGTCACTGAATCTTTCCTCTTGCTCTCTCTGCCTCTTGTCTGCCATGGGATGAAGGGCTTTGCTCCACTATATGCTCCCATGATAATGTTATTACTCCAGATGCATGGGTCCAGAAGTAACAGACCCAAGGGAACACAAACTGAAACCCCTGAAACTGTGAGCCAAATAAATCTTTTATCTTTTAAATTGTTTCTCTCAGGTATTTTGTCACAGTGACAAAGTGTCCAACACTAGTAGTTAGAAGTGGGGTCCTAATTGTGACCATACTTGCCCATGTGGTTCAGAAGCCTTTAGAACTGATCTGTAGGAGGAATTTGGAATAGTTTGGAAAAGCAAGATAGGAAAAGTTCAGAATGCCATAAGTGGAGAAGAATGGGTAATGCTGGGAGGAGCTCAGAATACCAGAATCCTGACAGGAAATGTGGACAGGAAAGACTATGTTGATGAGGTTTCAGATGGAGAGAACTCTATTAAGGAACTGAACTATAGGCCATACACATTAAGTTCTGCCAAAGAACTTGTCTACATTTTTTTCCACACTATGGGACTTTGTGTGAGACCGAGTTTAAAAGTGATGGACTAACCACACTGGCACAGAAAATCTCAAGTCAGTATAGTATTCAAGCTGTCACATGGGTACTTCTGGCTGCCTTTAACCAGATTTAGTGAGAATGGAGAGTAAAAGGTAGAGCAAAAGGATTTGACAAACATGCAGTATGGCCAAAGAAGGACTATGTTTAAAGATAGAGCCAAGAAAGGTATGCTGGTTGATGATATCAATTCCATTAAAAAGAATCCAAGTATTTTGCACTTGGACAATAGGAAAGATGCCTTGAGGGCATCTCAATAATGTGCCAGACCTCACACACTACAGGCTCCAAGGTATAAAACTATAAACTCCTTTGAAAGACTTTCTTTAAGGAGAGCTGTGGGGGTGTTCTGCTCCTACAGGGCAACCTAAGGAAATGTTTTCCTGAGTTCAGCTGCCCAGACACCCAAGAGGCCACTACAGCCATGATTGAATGGGACACAGATACTGGTTAAACTGGCAGCAGACCTTAGCATAATCCATGTGATGCTGATTTTGCAGGCATACTGAATGCAAGACTGACAGGGTCATGGAGGCTTCCACTAAGATTGTAAAGGAAACAGAAGGAAGCCAGGCAATGAATAACAGGGTCAGATTCCCTACGGTAAGCCTGTGACAAGGTGATGTATGAAGATTTGAGGTGAAGCCTAAGATGCAGTGAAGACCTGGAGATGTTACAGATGCCAGGAATTTGGTCCCTCTGCAAAGGAAAGAAAGCCACAGACAACAAGTGGAGTCAACCCAAAAGACAGGCCACATGGGTTGCTGACAATAAGGCCATAGGGGCAAGACCATCCAAGACAGTTAGAGCCCACATCTTGATGCCTTGTGTCCTGGATGGCCATCATGGAACTACATGACTTAATGTTTGCCCTGCCGGATTTGGGGCTTGATTTTTCTGATTCTTCCTTGATATTTTTCTCTCTCTTACTTTTGCAATGACAATGTATACCCTGCCCTACTTTTGTATGCTGTATATCATTTTCTTTTTTTATTTTACAGGGTCTCTGTGTTAGTTTTATCATCACTGTGACAAAACTCATGAGATGACATAAGGGAAGGAGGATTTATTTTGGCTTATATTTCAGAGTCACAGTCCATGCCTAGTTACTGCACTGTTTCTGTGCCTATGATGTGGCAGAACATCAAGGTGCAAGAGCATGGTAGAGCAGAGCTGTTGTCCCCACAGGAGCCACGAAGAAGAGAGGAGAGTAAATTGCACAAGTGGGCTTCTTTTCCCACTTTTTGTTCCATCCATACTCCCACCCTATTGGACTGTGCTACCCATATTCATGGTGGGTGTATTAGTTAGTTGTTATCACCATAGCAGAAAAACCAATCAAAACTCAATTAAGGAGGGAAGAGACTTATTGAGGACTAATAGTTGAAAGATCAGCCCATAATGGTGACAGGACAGACATGGGAGTAGCAGGAGGCAATGCCCCTAGCAGAAAACTTTACAACTTCATGAGCAGGAAGCATAGGTGGCATGGGGCTATATGTCTGGATAAAAACCTCCAAAGGCCATCCCCCAGTGAATTACTTCTGCCAAGGCAAGACCCACCTCCCAAAATTCCACCACAACCCAGGACTAGGCTACCAGGTGGAGACCCAACACTAAAGTACATAACTTTTGGGAGACACATTACATTCAGACCATAGCAATGGGTCTTCCCCTGTCAGTTGCTGTCATATAGGCCAGTTTTCTCAGGAAACTTCCTTATAGACACACCCAAAAGTGTGCTTTCCTAATCTCCTATGTGTCTCTCAGTCTAATCAGGCTGAAAATCAAGATTAACCATCACAGGCTCATAGCTAATAGCTTGCCTTACATCTTAGGGGAGACTTTGAACTTGGACTCTCGAGTAAAGGTGGAACAGAAAGAAAGAAAGAAAGAAAGAAAGAAAGAAAGAAAGAAAGAAAGAAAGAAAGAAAGAAAGAAAGAAAGGAAGGAAGAAAGAGAGAGAGAAAGAAAGAAAGAAGGAAAGAAAGAAAGAAAACAAAGAGAGAAAGAAAGAAACAAAGAGGGAGAAAGAGAAAGAAAGAAACAGGCAAGCATGTACTTACATTTTTAGAAAAACCATTCTTATTGCTATGTAGAGAATGGAAGGAAGGGTGCAGTGCATTAGAAACAGTAAGGCCACAACAAAGTTGGACCTGGTAAGATGGTGGCTTTGGACTAAAGTGCTAGCAGTTAAGAAGGAAAACAATGGTAAGGTTCAATAAGATAAAAATGATAGATTGGGTAGGTGCAGAGGAGAGGACAGAATAATGACAGATTTTTACTGAGTAGTTATGTGCCATTTACTAAGAGAAGAGAAATAGTCATCTCCACATGCAAATCTAAAGGTCAGAGAAACAATGTAGGGTATAGGTGTGAATTTTGAAATATATATATGACATATAAAACAATACTACTCAAATGTGTGATCTAGGCACCACTTTTGAGCTACTAACTGTTTATCACTAGTCTACAATAAACACTAAAACTGACAACAGGCATTTAGAAACTTTTAGAGCAGTTGTACCCAGTATTTTTCTGTGTGTAATCTAATTTAAAAACTGGTACTTTTATATTTATATGTCTTGTTTAATTTAACTTTTCTAAGAACTCTTTTTTTGTTGTTGAATTTTATAAAAGTATGAATCTCTGACAGATTAAAAAAGAAAAATAAAATAAAAGACAGACCCTCCATTATAGTTTGGAAAGAACTGATTTAAAACTATGCTAATTGGATGTAATCACATGGCAGATGCAATCTCGTCGGAATGTTATCATTATGTTTTGTCGTTGTTCTCCTCATCAGCATCATAAAAATTCCTGAAGCAATTCCTCATATCACTTTCTTATCCATATCTCCTGATCACCATTAATAATTTCTATGGAAGATTTATTTTGTGCCAGTCAATCTTTACATGGACACCTCATTTAATACTCACAAAACCTTGGTAACCCTAGTCTCTTAGTTCATTTGGAATGTTTCAGAATGGATAATTTACAACAAAACAAAAATTTACTGCTCACGGTTCTGGAGGCTAGGAAGTCCAACATCAAGACACCAGCAGATTCAGTGTCAGCTGAAGGCTCTATGCTCCATAGCTGGCACCTTATTGCTACATCTCCACATGGCCGATGAAGCAAATTAGCTCCCTTGAATCTCTTTTATAAAGGCACAAAGCTCATGCTTTTCTAGGCCCCATACCATCACTGTGAGGGTCAAGATTTCAGCACATGGATTTTGGGGAACAAGAATTCAGATCATAGCACGGGTCTAATAAGTTATGAAGCTAGAATATAAATGCAAGCCTTAGCTTTTAGCCAGTATAACATAGACTGTCAACTTATTCATCAGCCAGTCCATATATATTAAGCAAAATATCTCATGTTCCTAAAAACTTCTCAGCATGTGATTCCCAGAACAAGGAATTTATTTTGGATATATACTTTCATTGTTGTTGCTGTTGTTGTTAGGTGCCATCGAGTAGGTATCCGACTCATAGCGGCCCTCATAGGGTTTTCAATGGCTGACTGTTTCTGGATTGCCTTGGGAGTGGATTGCCAGGTCCTTCTCCCATTTTTGCGGTGCTGGGAATTGAACTTGGGACCTCAGAGACTGCAGCGCAGCACTCTACAACTGAGCTAAATCCCAGCCCATACTTTCATTATATATAACATAAGTTATATATAATATATTTCATTTCATACTTTCATTATATATAACATAAGTTATATATAATAGTATTTATCAATTCTTGCCTCCAACTAACTACTAAATTACTCATGAACAAAACGTGATGGTATACATCTTCTAGAACTTAATATACTGCCTATACTGGCCAATACTGAGTGAGTGGATGCCTGTCTCAGGAGAATCTGCATCATAATTATAACTTTCTTTAATAGAAAAATATATTTTACCCTATCTATTAACACAAGCAACACAATAATGTCATTACATTGATTGTTAAGCAGATTTGGTTGAATGGAGAGTTTTTGTTATTGACATGAGTCTCTTCCATGAAGCTTAGCCAATTTTACTTTTGCAGATTATCTTTTCAGGACTAACATATTTTACTCCTTTAGAAAATATTTCTGCTAATTTTCTTATTTATCTTTTTAACCATAAACATGTATCCAAACATTACTTAAATTAAGCATAATTTTTGCTTAAATTTCTATAATTCCTTTCTATGGTACATAATAAAAAACTAAAAATAAAAATTAACCACTACATATTACAATGCTTTTATTTAACCCATACATTTTCATTTTTATCTAACTCATATCTGAATTTTTCCATAGCTCCAAGAAAATGTGATAGTAATAAAATTAACAGTGGAAACTACTTATTTCCATGTTCAATATATGCCAGGCAACATGCTGAATGCCTTAAACATCTCCCACTAAAGTTAATCCTCCAAAAAACCCTGGCATATAACTATATTTTGTGTCCTTTTCACATATACAAAGACTTTGGTTCTTTGTAAATGATCTCAAAGCAAAGTCAAAATTCCAATGTAACATCACCCCAAAAATCCATGTTCTTATGATTATGAATACTTTCTCCTCTTTTTAAAATGCACAAAAATTCCTTTGTAGTGATCACTTGCTCAGAGGAACTTACTAATAATATTTTCTTGCATTTCACCAGGAGATTTCCTTCTTTGGATTTGTACACACTTAGTATTAGACGCTGGATGATTTTACATAATTCAAGAAAAGCCAATGTGTTAGTCAGACTTTTCATTACTGTGAGGAAATACCTCAGCAAAACAAATTAAGGAAGGAAGGATCTAATTTGGGACAACATACAGAGGTTTCAGTCCATGGTACCTTGGTTTGGTTGCTTCTGGGCTGGTGGTAAGGCAAAAGGTGATGTTGGTGGAACATGTAGTAGAAGAAAGTAGCTCACTTCATGGCAGACAAGAAGCAGAGAGAGAGAATGCCCAACTTTCACCTCCCCCCGTCTCTTATTCCATCAGGGACCCTAGGCCTATTGGACAGTGCCACCCACATTCAGGGCACGTTTCTGCCCTTAGTTATTCCGTTCAAGAAATGCTTTCACAGACATACCCAGAAGTGTGCTTTATTAATCTCCTAGGTATACCTCAATCCAATTAAGGTGACAGGTAAAATCAGTCATCAAAGTCAGGTGTTAAAATGCATGCTTTTAGCTGGGCACAGTGGCTCCAGGCCAGAGGCAATCTGCACAACTTATTGTGACTCTGTCTTAAGATAAAAAATAAAAAATGGGCTGAGAGTGCAGCTCAGTGTTAGAACACTTGCAAAGCATGGGTAAGGCCCTGGGTTTAACCCCCTAGTACCACAAAAAATAAAATAAAATAAAATAAAATAAAAGCTTTTCTAGTTGAAAATCTAAATCACTGTTTGTGGTAAAATCTTGACATGCTAATTCTGTTCCATAAGCAAAAACCCTCTAAAACATAGTAATATGCTTTAAAGCAAGCAATGCAACTTCTACGGGAAAGATCACATGATCACTAAGAGAATATCTGTTTTAACATGGACTATTTGAGCATAATTTGAAGATTACTAGAATGAGTTCTACCATCTTGAATAAGGCAATCAAAGTATTAAAATGTTGTTGTTATCAGGTGCCATCGAGTTAGTATCCAACTCATAGTGGCCCTATGTACAATAGACAAAACACTATTGTTGTGTTTCTCTGCTATTCACAGGGTTTTCAATGGCTGATTATTTTTTGGGAGTGGGTTGCCAGGTTCTTCTCTCCAGCCTACAGCACCTGGTATTCCCAGGCAGTCTCCCATCCCAGTACCACCCAGGCCCGACCCTGCTTAGCTTCTGAGGACTGATGGGATCGGATGCCATGGTGGTATGGCTGCAGACATTAACAACATGGACTCCTTAATTTTAAAATAGGGATAAAGCTATAAAATTAACTTAGGCTAGAAGATTTTTGAGAACTTCATTGGTCGTGATGAGGACTTGTTTTTGGTTATTTTGTTTTGTTTTTTAAGAAAAGATCTCACTCTGTAGCCCAAACTGATTTCCAACTAGTAATCCTCCTGTGGCCACCTCCCAAGTGGGATTACAAATTTGCATCACCACATCTGGCTTAGCAGTGATGTATTTTCTTTCACGCAGTATAAGCACAAAAGGAAAACATATAATGTCAAAATTGTTGTTAGCTGCTGAGCTGGATCTGTCATGGCGACACTATGTACAACTAAATGAAACACTACCCCACACTGTGCCGTGCATACAATCTTTATATGTTTGAGCCCAATGTTATAGTCACTACCTTACTTCTCAATTTGAGTCATGTGACATTAGCAACTGGAGGTCCCAGGGGCTTTACTCCATTCCCATCACTAAAGTTGAAAAGGTAGACTCTACTTTGAGAAGGCAACTCTTCCCCAGTCATTTCTTGAATGCCTTCTGGACAGGGTGGAAAAGGGGGCTCATTCTCCAGCTCTATATCTGACACTGTTTCTCTCTTACTCATAGGGTTTTCAATGGCTAATTATTTCGAGAGTGGGAGGCCAGGTCCTTCTCCCTAGTCTGTCTTAGTCTGGAAGCTCAGATGAAACCTGTCCACCATGAGTGGCCCTGCTGGTATGTGAAACATTGGTGGCAAAACTTTCAGCATCACAGCAACAAACAAACTACCACAGCACTAGGCAAGACCCCATAGCACAACAGGCTGACAAGAACATGGGGGATATCAAAATTACGACACTTATAATAAATTAAAAGAATATGATTTTATTGAAAGCATAAGTAAATGTTTTATCAGTTAAGGCCCAGCTCTCCCAGCCAAAGCAAGACAGTGGTAGTCTAGGGGGAAAGGTAGAAGTCAATATAATCAACAACTACATGCATTCTTTGCCCGTAATACTCACATTGTGGTTAAGCAACATCACTTTGTTACTTGTTAAAATGAAAACTCACAGGTAAATTTCCAGACCTATTGAGTCAGCACTTTTAAATTTTACAGATGATCCAAAGGCACTATTCTAAGCTATTTGTATTGTTAGGAAAAGAAAAAAATCTTAAAATGGCTTCAGCTCTCTCACACTCCTTATTTTCAATTCTAGTCCTTATGGTGTGACTTTTGACTAGTGACTGCAACAGTTTCCCTTAAGTATAGCTTTCTTCTTCCTACTGTATTTATGATGAAAAGCAATTAAGAGCTAGGTAGTCCCCAACATGTGACCAATAGCACATGATTATTTTTTTGTTTGTTTTGTTGTGGCATAAGGAAGAGCTATAAAGGGTTCCTACAATATGGAATCAACCTAGGTGTCCATCAATGATGAGTGGATAAGGAAATTGTGGTATTAATATACCATCAAGTTTTATACAGCCATAAAAAAGAAGGAAAAAAATATGACATTTGCTGGAAAATGGATAGAACTAGAAATCATCATTCTAAGTGAAATAAGCCATATCAAGAAAGATAAACCTACAGCTATACCACCCTGGCATCTGATCAGATCTGATACCATCTGATCTTGGGGCTAAGCAGGGTCAGACCTAGTCAATCATTGGATAGGAGATGGCCTGGGAATATCAGGTGCTACAAGCTTGGGAGAAGGACCCAACCTCCCACTCCCAAAACAACCAGCCATTGAAAACCCTGTGAATAGGAGAGAAACACTGACTGACAATAGTACCTGGTTTGGCACAGTGTAGGGTAGTGTTTCATCTGTTATATATAAGGTCACTATGAGTCAAACCTGACTCAATGGCAGCTAACAACAAGAATGATAAACATTGCATGTTTTCTCTCTTATGTGGATGTTAGACTTCACTATATACTCACTACAACATATAGTTCATGAAAGTAGAGGGAACCTATGTAAGGAAAGATAATAGACTAAACAAAAGGGGGAAGGGGCAAGAAGAAAGTGTATTGGGAGAAAAGAAAGGAAATATCACATGTTGCCCTTACAGCAAAATCAGGATGTACATATATAGATAGATATGTTGTTTGTTGTTGTTATGTGCTGCCAAGTCAGGTCCAACTTATAGCGACCCTTCATAGTTTTCAACGGCTGATTGTTTCAGGATTACTTGTACTCACAAAAATGACATCCAAATAGAAAGGAGTACCTGGTTTGGTACTCCTTTGGACAGGATGGAGGGGATTGGGGAGCGTAAGAGGAAAGTTAACATGAGCAATGTATACTGAAATGTATGTATAGAAATATCATAATGAGACCCATTAAGTTGTACATTAAAACTTACCAATAAAAAATATATATTAAAAGGGTTTGTAAAAATGAGTAGATGCCAGTTAAAAAGTAAAAATAAAAAAATCATACCAGGCACTGCTGAAATGTTCATAAATTCTCAAATCAATAGGGCATGCTAGGCAGGAAGGGAATAAAGGGCCCTCTGCAGCCACCTGCTTCCCAGGCACCTTTTGAGACATGAATATCAATATCAGCTTCCTCTCAGACAAATGGCTTCATCTGGTGGTCAGTACATCCCTGGTAGATAATACCCTTTGCAAATGGCACTGTTCCTGATTGATAATACCCTTTTACAAATGACCTGATCTGTAGCCAGTAATAACTTTACAAGTGGCCTAGTCAGTGGCCAGTGACTCCCTTTACACATGAAGACAACATGTGCCTCCACACACTGGCTAAAAAGGAGATCAAGACCCTTCCTGGATCAAAGAGGAAAATTTGTTTTATAACTCAAAAAGGCCAGTCCAAGACAAAAGGTGAAAGAAACATGGAAAACCTGAAGAGAAGGTCAAAAAGAGGACTATCTGCCACCTTAATGAGATGTGAACGTAAAGCCCAAAAACTCCCTCCCCTTGAGCCAGACATCTACAGTTCTCCACAGACCTTCAGAAATGTTGGCAGTTATTCCCAGATGTTCAGAAACAGAAATACCCACAAACTCAGTGCTGGACCTGCCTATAACTCAGAGGGGAAAATGCACCTAATTACAAACTTTCAGTGCTGGACTTGCCTACTTTCTAATTTTCATCTTAGAAACCATAACTTTTTCTCGCCCTTTGTCTTTCCATCTCTATTCTCCTTTCTATCTTCCTTCTCCTCTCACCACCCTAAACCCCCAACTTCCTTCCCCAGGTACTCAAAGCATCTGGGTTTCTTTGTGGGTTCATTTTTAAATTCTTTCATAAACATCACCAAAGGCCAAGGTGTTGCTCCCAGCTATTTAATAACACCTGGATCCATCCCCCAGTTTAAAAAAAAAAAAAAAGGTGAGATCTTGGATTAGCCAGCACATACCATCATTCAAATATATATAACATTAATTATTATTTTATATCTAATTGGCTGACTAGTCAGAAAATCAACTAAAAGTTATAGAACAGAAGTGAAACCAGAAGAAAACAAACAAAAGGGAAAGCCTTGACACAAGGGCCAAGTATCAGAAAAATATTGCTAATATCTAATGCTTATATATTTGACTCTAAAACTACCAGGTAGCTTTAAGATTATAAAGAAATTATATCATAGGATCAGAAATTAATACTTGCTTATCTAATACATTCATTAACCCACACCAAATCCGACACATCTCACTACCCGGAAATACCTCAATATATCTCAGAGAAATATAGTATAAATTTGTTAGAAAGAAATTCATTCTTTCTAAGTGTTCCTACAGATTTCTGATGGCTAGACAAGACAGTGAAAACAAATGACTTAGAGACTTATCAAAAACATTATTAAAATGAATCTTTAATTGTTGATTTCATTACCACCTGTTCAGTCCAGAACTACAATTATATTTATTGTCATGTTATGTAAGACAACCTAAATTAGTCTTAAAATTTCTTTCTCAGATCTTATATAAACTTCACATAAAACATTATTTTTCTCCAAAAGAATTTCATTATAATTATTTCAATTTAAAAGAAAAAGTTTCATTATTCCTTCCCATAGCTGCCTATAACTAGTCTTCTTCCTTGCTTTCTGGCAACACGAAAATATTTAATAGTACTGGCCTTTCCAATTTGGGATTTGCACCACATGTTTTGTTGTTGTTGTGAGGTGCCGTCGAGTCTTGCCCAACTCATAGCGACCCTCATGGGGTTTTCAATGGCAGACTGTTTTTCGGGACTGCCTTGGGAGTGGGTTGCCAAGTCCTTCTCCTGTTTTTTTGTGGTGCTGGGAATCAAACTCAGGACCTCAGAGACAGCAGAGCTGCGCTCTACTAACTGAGCAAAATTCCAGCCCACATGTTTTGTAACCTTTTATAATACTTAAAATTACTGGCTCCAAAAACTTCAAACATGTATTCCTCATTATTAAGATGGTCATTCTATCAAGTAACCACTAGACTCACGATTACAGGAAATTACAATAAGCTTCTATATCGCCTAAGAGTGCCAGAAAAGGCCTACACACGTGGAATTTGTTTAAATGTAAAACCTAATATTTTTCTGTGGTACTAGGGGGTTGAACCCAGGGCCTAGCACTTGCATATTTTGCGAGTGCTGTACCTCTAAGCTGTACCTCCAGCCCACTTTCTACTTTTTGAGACAGGGTCTTGCTAAATTACACAGACTGCCTCTGGTCTCAAACTTGGGATCCTCCTGCCTCTACTTCCCGAGTTGCTAGGATTACAGGCATATGGCACTGCACCTGGCTAAACCTAATTTTTCGTTTTCAGTACTGGGGGGTTGAACCCAGAGCCTCACACATTGTTTGCACGTGCTCTACCACTAGGCTGCAACCCTCAGCCCAATTTTATTTTATTTTTTATTTTTATTTTTTTTTTTTCTGATACAGGGTTTAAGTTATGCAGCCTGTGTCTGGCCTCAAACCTGAAATCCTCCTGCCTCTGCATCCTGAGTTGCTGGGATTACAGGTATGTGCCACTGTGCCTGGCTAAAACCTAATTTTATCTTTAAAAAAGCCATCACAAATACTAACAGATGAAAAGAGTCTTAGGGAATCAACCAGCCAAACCCATCAGTAATTGGACTGCGATCCATGGTACATATTTTTTAGCCCAAATTCACACACACATACACATAGGGAATAAGAGAAAGAAAGGGTGGGGAGAGAGAGAGAGTGCCAACTGACTGGGATTTAAAAAGTTAAGAAAAAACACAGCACAGAACCAACATATGTCATATAGAACCAAATCTGCCTTTTTGTAGCTCATTCAAACTTATAGTATTATGTAGGTTATTATTTAAACCTGAATTAAAAATTAAAGTAAAACCACAAAGTTATCAACAAATAGCATAACATCTGCATAAAAGCATCTCTTTGATACTATAAAATATTAAGTGCTTAAAACTTTTTAATATTTATCATTGAATTTTTGGCCAGAGCTTTCCATTAATGCAAAAATGGTCACTAACAATGTACAATACTCAGTAGCAGTACAAGCCTGAGAAAAATTTAGTTCAACAAAATGTTTGATGTTTTTTAAAGCCAAAGAAAAATATTCAGTCCTGGAGTGAATCACGATGTGATAGAATTTCATTGTATTTAAAAGTGTAAATTCTGTTTTAAGCTTTTCCATTCTACTTGAGAAAGAGCAATGACAAAATTCCCAAATGTCAACACAGATGGAAGTTGAGAGGAACAGCAATGAGATTTAAAATGCAAACTATAACCCAAAAAAGAATTCTTCCTTACTCTTTCTTAACACTATGATGACTATCCCCAAAGAGAGGAAAATTCCCATTTTCTCCCATGTCTGTACACAGAAATCAGCACAATGAATGGCAAAATGCTGATTCCAACTAAGACAAAGCATGACATAAAAGCCATTTATGTATGTGTGTGTATATACATAAGAATGTGTAATACATATTTATAATATACCCAGTATTCTGATTTTATTTTAGCTCTCATTGTGTCTGTATATAATCCCTAGAATCTCTTGAAAATCTTCATTATTATAATATATTCTTCAAAATCTACCACAGTATAAGCCAGAAGTGCTCATAATGAGATATCAAAAGTTTGTTCTTTTATGCTTTTATCAGATTTTCTCCATTAAAAACCTAACTTCCTCCGGATTATGTCATTATTACCACCTTTAGACCCAAAGAGCAGCTTTAAGACCCCCAATTTAGAATGGTATCTCATCTCAAGTCAAAATCAAACCTAATCCATGATCATGTACAATAGCAATTTAGGTAATATTGTTTCATTAACTCTTAAGATACCTCCTTAAAAAGAGAATTTGCCACTTACTGAATGAGCTTGAATGTTTTATTTTTTAAGCAGTAAATCAGTCTCTTATTCTATTGCAAATAATGTTGCTCAGAAAAATTCCACTTATGACTGTAAAAGTTTAAATAGAAGTTAAAATTCTATTCATTAAAAATCAAAGTATGACTTATAGAAAATGAAAACAGATTTGAAATAAAGGTAAAAATTATGCATGTTTTCCCCTTAGTAATAAAAATGATATAATATTTTTTGAAGCAAAGTAATATCAACAAATGAAAGGCAGAGGAATCTCAGCATTTACTATGCCATAAAAACAAAAAGAAGACATTCTTAGGAAACCCACATAGAATTTTAACAGTGAAGGTGAGTGAAGCCAGCAAGGATAAAAATTACTGTTGGTCTGGCTGGAAAAGCATGTTAGGCCGGAGGCAAGAAAACTTTTTTAAATAGGAGAATGTTCTGAAATAGAAAGCATGTTAAACAGAATTGCCCGAGGACTGTTAGGAAATGAAAAATTACACTAACTGCATTGGGAACAGCAACCTGATAAAAGCACAATGCACAAATTACAATCTTCTTCATGAGTAGTATTAGACAGCAAGAAGGTTAACCCGTATGTGTGAGAGGTTTTGCCCACCACAGGCCACTACAAGTTAGAAGAATTACTCTCAAGCACTCCTAGGGACCCTCCAACAACTATAGTAATAAATATTTCTAGATTTCTAATATTACAGAACAAGCTGGAACAGACCCCTAGTCAATATATATTTGCAAAACACTCCTTAAGTGCAAACCTCTATTCTAAGTTCTACAGAAAATACCAAAAGACAGTAACGTGTTCCTTAACCATATTCCTCTCTTCTTAAATTCAAGACACACATCCAGCATCCCAGGATGCTCAGTGAATTGGCATGTACTCAACAGCTGTATTAAGGAAAACATAATACTGATGACAGCAGGAAAACAGCATTCTGGGAAGAATATGATTGACAGCTCAGAAGGGCAAATACTTTTATAAATAGCAATGTTTTCACTATGATTACAACATTAAGTATTCAGAGTAGGTTCAAACTAAATAAAAATTATAATAAACACTGAAGGAAATCTCAATCAGAAGAAACAACAAAAGCAAGTCCAGAAGAAAAGGGTGTAAAACACAAGGCACATGTGTGTTTGTGAATGTACATACTCACAATATGGTCACTAATTTTAAGTATTATAGAGAAGCAATCTTTCCAACCCTCCTCTCTTTCAAGCAGAGATCAACTCTGGAAGAATGCAAGTCATAATGAGTCAGTGCTGTTAAGCAAGGTTCTTGGGACAACAAGGTTAGGAGCAGCTGTTATTTGGGCTGGAACCAAGTGAAGCTGGCACATCCAGAAAGGTCTAGGGACAGCAGTCACCTGATCTGTCACCTCATCAAGTTGTAAATCTTTATCCCATTTACTTTGGCCCATGTTTTTGTTTTATGTTGTTTGTGTTTTTGCTTTATGGGACAGAGGTAATACATTTAGCAGAAGAAAATCTGACATAGGTATCACCTGCACAGGATGGCAATGTGGTCTAACCATATACTAATTCAGATAAAACATGGCCACCTACTCAACTCCAGTTAATTAAAAATATGTGAAATAGCTCCTTGTTTACATTTAAGATATCATTCACTTATTTATCCTGAAATATAAATAAAAGTCACAGATTAATAACAGGAGTCTATTTCTTAGGTAAAGCTGGAATTTCTGTAAATCCAATTACCTCTATTATTACAGCTGACTGAGCCTTTCTCTTTCCTTAATATTCCCCTTCAGTCACTTTGTGAGATAGCGCTCTTTCTGTAAAACATCTTCTTTAAAATATATACTCTAGGCGCTGGACGTGGTGGCACATGGCTGTAATCCTAGTGACTCTCTTTTTTTTTTTTTTATTAGAAATTTTTAATGTACATCATAATGTAATTCATTTTGACATGCTTTTCGTTGTGACAATTTTCATATATGCAATTTGATAAGCATTATACATATAGGTTAAGACTTGGATGGGAAACTTAGGAAGGGGGGAGGGGGGAAACAGAGAGGAGGGTAAGGGGTAACCTATATGTATCCTAGTGACTCTCAAGGCAGAGGCAAGAGGATCGCAAGTTGGAGACCAGAGGTAGTCTGCATAAATTAGGGAAACCCTGTCTCAAAAAGTAAAAAACTGGGTTAGGGGTGCAGTTAGGGGTGCAAAGCATGCAAGCTAGAGGCCCTGTATTCAACCTCCAGTATCACATAAAATAAGATAAAATAAAATAAAATAAAAATAAAAATAAAAATAAAATAAATATTTTAAACCTTCCCTGTGGAATATGGTAGCCCTAGACAAACACTGTTACTAGGACTTGAAGTACAGCTACTCCCAAATGTGTTGTAAGTATAAAATACACATCAGATTTCAAAGACCTAATGCAAACAAGAAGCAAAACATTTAAGCAGAATTTTTATTGCACATTTCAATGATATTTTGAATATGATGGGTTGAACAACATATATTATAAAATTCATTTCATCCATTTCTTTCTACCTTCTTTAATATGGCTATTAAGGAATTCTAAACTACATATGTGGTCTACATTATATATCTGTTGGACAATGCTGATATAGGCAAGACAGCTAGATGGGATGAGGAGAAGGCACTAAACACTCATTTTCTTTTCTGAAATCCTCCTAGCCAGGTGACACTCATCATACTGTCCCCCTGACTCATTCAGGGATAGGTCCACTTAGCTTCTCAAGGAATTGCTTCATTGCCCCTAAAAGAGTCCACTATGGCTTCCAAGCCTACAGACGCAGCACTGTGGTGGCATCCAATCCAGTCAAATCTCAGAAACTAAGCAGGGCCAGGCCTGGTTAGTACTTAGATGGGAGACCACCTGGGAACACCAGGTGCTGAAGACTTGGGAGAAGGACCTGGCAACCCACTACCAAAAATCAATCAGCCATTGAAAACCCTACGAACAGCAGAGAAGCACCGACAACAATGTTTCACCTGTTGTATGTAGGGTCACTATGAGTGGGACACCAACTCGAAGGTACCTAACAATAACAACAACAACAACTGGAAGCATGACTTCCAAAATGGACTAGTCTATTATAAAGAAACATGCTGATGTGTTACCAGACAGGATTTACCAACTATTTCACACAGATTCAGTTCTTATACAATGTGGTAATTCTTACACAAGCACCTTCTGCAACTGAACCAGTTTTGCAAGCAAACTTTTAACAAAACTTGTGCTGTTTGCAAGGTCCGACAACATCTTCACTAATTGTTTCAATGAGATTAATATCTTAACTAGGACGTTTTTAAAAAACCTTTCCAAAAATGTCTCATAGAATTGTCCACATTCTTAAACATTTACTCCTCCTTTTATAGAAAAATAATTTTAGGAATTTAAGGCAACTCAAATGAACCTCTTTGTGGTATGTTCTTTCTGTTTTTCACAGGACTGAGTATGTGTCCATCACAAAAATAAAGAGAGAGAGAGAAAACATAGAAGATCAGACTCCAATACATATAATACGATGTACACATAAACTGTAACAAAACTGGGATGATAACATCAATGATCATAATTCATTATGTGTACAGTTGATACAAATCACTTTTGAATGTCGACTGCCTCGGATTACTCACAGTGAGCCATAATTATACAAATCCCCAAAGGTTCCACTTTTCCTTTCTGCCTAAATATGGCTACATTTTTACCTATTTTATTCATAAGTTTGTCAAATTTTGTCAAATAAATGTTCTAACAACTTGCATATTTCAACATCTAACCAACTTGTTTGGAAAGTGACATACTATGATTTCTAACATATGCACAGTACAATGAACCCTGGTAAACATCAAAGTAAATATTAAAACTGAAATACCAAAGGCTAATTTCAGTTAAAGAAAAAAACTAATTTTGGAAAATATTGACATTACTAACATTTAAAAAATTCATTCCTACAAATAAAAGTATCAGACCAAGCTTTAGGCAATTTACTTGTAAAATAAGTCAAGTGAACAGATAAACTGAAACTTGGTTTTTAAAAAATAGTTCTTACAATATGAACTTAAAAGTAAATGACAGTATCAAATAAAAGCATGCTAAGTTATGTCACATAAAATTATGTTAAAGTTTTTAAAAATGAAATAAAAATTTTAGGTTGAAGTCTATACAAATGAATGTAACTAATACTTGAGTATAAGTAAATAATGTTCTGGCATAATAAAAAATTAAAAACAGAAACAAAAAAGGCACCTACTTGAGTTTTAATTATTATTTGTTTCCCAAAATTTCCCCCGCATCCTGAAGTTTTGGGACTGCCTTAGGATAATAAACAAAAGTTAAAATAAGATCTTAAACATGAGAAAGCTATCATATCATTTCTTTTCCGTGTTGTCAATAATCTGTAAATAAGTATGTAAATTGTCATTGTTTACATGTTTCATGTAAATTTTGGGCAAGTGGCTTCCCAATATACGTCTGTCAGTTTATAATCTTAAAAAAAAATCAAACATTCAATGCATCAATAAATCTTGAAATAAATCTCAAACTTTATACAAAAATTAACTCAGAATGGATAGCAGATTTAAATGTACTATGCAAAACAATAAAACAGAAGAAAGAATTGGGAGAAAGCTTCAGATCTGACCTAGGAAAGAGCTCTTAGATAGAACAAATGCAAGTTCCATAAAAGAGAAGAGCTCAATACATTTGAGTTCAACAAAATCAAAATGTTATGAGTATTGGAAGACCATGTTTAGAATATGAAAAGATAAGCTACAGACAAGGAGGAAATATTTGCAAACCACAAAGCTGATAATGGACTTATACACACAATGTACAAAGGATCTCTCATTCTCAAAAGCAAAAAAAAAGAAAAACCAATGCAGTTAGAAACTAAGCAAAAGATATGAAGAGACATTTCAAAAATAGGAATACATATGTTAAATAAGAAAGTTAAGCAGTCATTTAATTTTCAACATAACAAACTATAAAAAATGCAAATTAAAAGCATGATGATGTATCACTCCTACCTATCAGAGCAGGTAACATAAAAAATAGTAACAATACCAAATGCTGGCATGGATACTGATATTGGTTCCCTCACACACTGCTGGTTGGATACAAAAATAGTATATACACTGTGGAAAATAATTTGACAATTTCCTACAAAACTATATATATACTTACCATATAACATAGCCATCATATTATTGGATATTTATTCCATACATAAATATTCATATCTTAGCTTTATTGTAATATTTCTTGTAGCTAATAACTGAATAGATGATACATCCATACAATGAAATACTTCTCAGTGACGAAAAGGAAGAAACTATTGGTAAGTGAAATTTGTATAGATCTCAGGTGCACTGTGCTAAAAGGAAGAAAACAAGTCAATCTCAAAAGCATATGATAGTGTATGGTTTCATTTATATAATATTCTCAAACTAAAAAATATAAAGATGGCATTCAGGTCAGTGGTTAGGGATGGTAGGATGGTGACAATGTAAATTTTATTCTTGGGGGATCCTTTGTGGTGATGAAATAGTCTGTATCTTCATTGTGGTGGCAGTTATAATGATTTACATGTGATAAAACCTTGAAGAAGTACACACACACAAAGTACATTTAAAAACAGAAGAAATATGAATAAGGTCCGTAGACTATACCAATGTCAATTTCCTGGTTTTGATACCACACTACAATTTTGCAAGGTATTACTACAGGGGCAGGTTTGGTGAATGGTACAGGAGACTTCCCTGTACTGTTATTGCAACTTCCTGTGAGTCAGTAACTTCAAAATGAAATATTTTTAAACACCATTTGGAATTCTCTAAACAATCTCCACTATATTTTTAAATGTCCTCTGAATTTTAAAGCTACTTTGAACCTGCTACAGCCAATTCTCAGTATTGATATCACTTTTATTACTATGTATGTATTCCTGCTTACATGGTTTTTTTGTTTTTGGTTTTGGTTTTTCTTGCTTTTGTTTTTTCTTTTTTGTGGTACTGGGGTTTAAACCCAGGGCCTCGTGCCTGCATGCTCTGCAAGTGCTGGGACACTGAGCTGCACCCTCAACCCATTTTTCTTACTTTTTGAGACAGGGTCTCAAAATTCTCAGGTGTAAACAAAACACAAGCAAACATGCAAACAAGTGTCAATGCTTTTTAATACACAAAGAGCTGACAGAGAAAGAAAAAAAAGCACAGAAATGACAATTATGAATTAATTTTTGTAACTTCATAGCACTGGAATAATAAGAAGTCGTCCTGAGAGAAGAACTGCAAAAGTAATTGTTTTAATTAAAAGCAATAGTAACTCAGACATTAGTTATTCATAATCCCTAAATAGTAATACAGAATGATAATGGACAATAGACCCATAACCTCTTAAGAAAAAAACTAATATGACCCCAGACACATCATTAATCATGTACTCTAACACTAAAAAGTAATCATTCTTCCACAAATTTCCATTTAGTCCTATTGTCAAAGACAAACACTAGACTTGACTATGATAATTCTATATCTATATTGTTTGTGGTCGCTCTGAAAAATAATAGTTCCAACTATGTATCTTGGGCTTTAAAAAGATAGCATAGACAGACATAACAGTAATGTCTCATAAGCTTGTATGTAGTTAGAAAAACAAAACACAACTCATGTCTCAGAGACTGAATATAAATTCATTGACATTTTTAATTTAGTTCTCTTTTTCTTTCTAATTTCACAATATTCTGTTCTCCAAATTACTTAAAAATAAAGCTGATGGCTTTTTCATGAGCTTAAGATAACAAGGAAAAATAAGGATTTAAGAAACTTATTTCTTAAAATATTCCCATACTTTTAAAGAGTAAACTATTTATGAAATTAAAAATAGAAGATAGTAGGGCTCCCCAAGACACAATGCCAAGTAACAAAAAAGATTAGTCCAGCTTACCCGGAAACCAAAAGTTTCTGTATTTCGCCAAGAAAGAAATCAGGAAAAATACAACAAAGTGAAATCTGTGATCCAGGGTTTAATGATACTGATAGATCTGGCTGTCGACTTCTCCCAGAAAAAGTAGGAATGCTTTGACTCTACTTGGACTATAAAATGGTTTAGTAGGGCCCTTCTACTTTAGTCTGATGCAATCTCCTCTTTAGCTCAAGGGAAAGAGCCCTGGAAAGAGGCAACATATGAAATAAAATGACATTTCTCAGGAAGATGTATGTGCAACAGAAAGCCTTGATAACCTGGGCTCACTTTCAGGTAAAGATGATCATGGGACACTTTGATTAATAATTTGTAATCATAAAGAAGTAGATGGGGTGTGCAAGAAAGTTAGCAATATGGTTAGCTAAATAGACATTTTAAGCTAATACATTTTACATAGAAAGCTGCTAGGAACTTGGATGTAGTACTGAGATGTGCCTAGTTATCTTCTAAGGACAGAAATCATATGCTAAGGATAATAGAGCAGAAAGATAAAGGAGGCTGGATCCATGCTAAAGCCCATGCTAAAGCCCAAACAGCTCACCTTCACTTTTTTCCTAAGTGAAAGATATAGACATCTATGTCTATAATTCACAGTTTATAGAATCTTCTGTTGACAGTCTGTTGGGTTTTCTGTTACATAAACTAAATGCATAACTGATATTATGTTTCTTTAATAGCCTATGTAACTGCATTGTGCAGCTATTCATGACGAAATATAACCTGTGGCTAGGAGCTTATTATTAATGAAAATGAAACTAAATTATATGATAGTGAGTAACATGATATATTGGTAAAACAAACAGTTAACTCTCACTTGCTGAATTTTGGAAAACTTCAAGTTTACCAATGTAAGAAGTTTATTTATAAACTTGGATCCTGGCTATCATATTTTGGATTCTAGAACTATTATATCTCCCCAGAGATTGTGTCTTTTTTTAATTGGTTGTTCAAAGGGTTTACTAAAATACAAATATGCCACTCATTTGTTTTATACATCTTATGGCAAAATAAAATGTACTGAAAATAACCGAAATATGTATTTGAGTTTTACTACATATTAGTCAAAATGCTCCATAGACCTTTAAAGTTGATTAAAGTGTAACCAAAAGTGATATAATAGTTGCATAATGGAAAAAGCCAGTGCTGTATTACTGTGTACCCCACCATCATTTACCAATAAAAGGAAGAAAAAAAAATAACTAAAATCACCACATATCTAAAGGGAAAAAAAAGAGAAAAGGCAGAACATAGAATTTAAATTTTTTTCTTATTAACCTATCATATAAACAATATGTTCAGATTATATTAGAATAATTCATTTTCCAACTTAAGTGTATATATTTTTTCTTCTTGTACATTAAATGTATTTTCAAAGTTTTTCCTACTATTAGCAAACTCAGAATGACCATTCTTCTAACCATCCAGAGTTCAGGAGGAAGAAAATCCCTGCAGCTATTTGATGCCCAAAATATGAACACTTAGCAGTCAGATAAAAGAAGAAGGAGTCAGAAAGAAAGATCAAGAGAACAGTGATTTTGAATTTCTGCAGGCTAGCATTTACCTCTCTCAATAAAGGGAGCTTTATGCCCATTATATCCCAAAACTCATCTTGCCTTCAGCTTATAGTAAACTAGCAATTACCTTATTTCCACTCCAAATTAAGGACCAGAGTTTAAACATATTCTTTTTCTTCTCTAATAGATTATGATTAAAATTACCACCTTTCTGTGCTGGGCACAGTGGCACACGCCTGTAATCCCAGTGGCTTGGAAGGCAGAGGCAGGAGGATCGCAAGTTCTAGACCAGAGGCAGTCTGCATAACTTAGAGAGGCCCTGTCTCGAAAAGTAAAAAAAAAAAAAAAAAAAAAAAAAAAAAAAAAAAAAAAAAAAAAAAAAAAAAAAAAAAAAAAAAAAAAAAAAAAAAAAAAAAAAAGGGGGCTGGGGGCACAGCTCAGTGGTCCAGCACTTGCAAAGCATGCAGGCACGAGGCCCTGGGTTCAACCCCCAGTACCGCAAAATAAATAAATAAATAAAATTTAAAAATAAAGAATAAAAAAATTACCACCTTTCTTACCTCATTCACATAAAGAAAATACAAAATAAAGAAAAAAAAGAAAGAAGCCCCCAAAGTAAGGACATAGCTAATCAGCAAAACAAAGAGTTGTAGGGAATTTCTGGCCATGGTATTTAGCTGATGTTTGATTTCAAAATACATAGCATTAAAGAAACTATGATAATAAAGTCTTCTGAAAATAATACTCTAGTACATATTGGAAAGTTAGAAAAGTTAAAATAATTAATAATAATAAAAGTTAGAAAAGATGGAAAGTTAGCTAATAATATTATATTATCATTTAACCCAGTGGCACCTAATAACAACAAGCATGTTTACATATATACCTCATATAGTCCAAGACATCCTACATAGTAGGTTCTACCTTGATTTTGCTGAGGAAGAAACTGAAATTAAAAGAAAGTGATCAACTTTCCCCTAGATTTAAATCTATTTGGCAGTTATGGAGCTAAAATTCTAGTCTTGTCTTGCTCTTATACTTTGTAACACAACCCTCGGCCATATTTTTTATATATATTATATATGATGAGCCTAAATTTAGAGTCTAAATTATTCTAATCATTTGAACAATAAAAATCAAATTTTACAAATTAGTCACCATAACTTAAACAATGTCAAATAATAAAAAGTGTATAATAAATCAATGACTGTATGTTACATAATAACATTTAATGTGGAGTTTTACATTTTGTCAAAGTTACAGATTCCTGCTACCCTAAACACAAAACTAAAGGGGGCTTCTTTTTGTTATTAAACACAAAAGAACCCTGGATTCAAAACAGTGGTGGACATATACTCATCAGCAGACATCACCATAAAAAGAGGATCTATTATTATTTGTTGTTGTTGTTGTTAGGTGCCATGGAGAGTCCAGAGTCGGTCTCCAACTCATAGTGACCCTCACAGGGTTTTCAATGGCTGACTGTTTCCGGATTGCCTTGGGAGTGGATTGCCAGGCCCTTCTCCCATTTTTGCGGTGCTGGGAATTGAACTCAGGACCTCAGAGACTGCAGTGCAGCGCTCTACCAACTGAGCTAAATCCCAGCCCCATCTTTTATTTAGTAAAGAAAAAAATAGGCAGACGTTAGAATGAAAGGTTCCTGGTAGCCGCAATTCACTCATAAGAACGTACTTTCATGCTTTCTTTTAATACCTAAAAATATAAAATCGAAGCTTAATGCATGTTTTTAAATAACAACAGGCTGATACTCTTAGTGTAAAAGTAGAGCACATTTCACAGGGACTGTATTATTGTCTCAGTAACGAGGGACCAGTATGGAGAGAGCTGAAAGGAATTCTCTAAGAAGTTACGGCATAAGTCGTTTTTCAGGAGGCAATACAGCAGGCACCAGAGCCTAAACCGAACCAAAATATTCCATCAAGTCATTTTAAAACACTTTGAAAATAAGAAGAGGTCAGAAGGTTTTGACCACTACTGCAGAGAATCCAGGAGGGACTCTGGAATTACTACAGATCTCAACTGCAAAGGGCAAATGAATCTACCAGTACAGAAGAACAGGTCATGTGTATCTTGTAATCTTTAGATTCTTCCCTGCCTTCTAAAATCACTGATATTTGTCTTTCCTCAGAGTCTACAATTTGGCCAGGTACTGAGAAAAAAGTGCACCCTCAACTACCTAAAAACTTTTATGCCATAGGAATCAAGTGTTGGTATGATTTCTGACATACCAAATCCAAATCATAGTACTTTCTAATTCTGATTGGATACTAATGTAAGAATTATTTTTAATTCCAACTAAATAAAGGTCATCACCGTAACTAAAATACCTATCATTCTGGGTTCATAACATTTCTTACATTTTAAACCTTAAGTATGGGGAGAAATCAAGGAAGAAAAACAATATAACTCTACGGAGTGTCCTGAAGTATGAATAGTAACTTATCATGAGAAAGGAGCAAAGAATGCATGAGCAGAGGTCACAGTATGTACAAAATCACAGCCACACATGGTGCTAGATCAAAACATGTAGCATACAGAAAAGGATAACATTTTGGCACAGTTTCAAGCTGATGTTACTTAAACATCTGTTAAAGATCTATTTATTGAATACATTATTTTATACTAATTATTGCTGTTAGGTGTCCTCCAGTTGGGTCCAACTCATAGCAACCCTCAGAGGGTTTTCAATTTCTGATTGGGGATTGTTTCAGGAGTGGACTGCCACATCCTTCTCCCTTTGTTTGTTTTTGTTTTTGTTTTTTGGTGCTGGGGATTGAACCCAGGGCCTCAGAGCACACACAGCAGCACTCTACCAACTGAGCTAAACTGAGGCCCTTTTTGCTAATAAAAAACAAATACAAAGAACAGTCACTTATTAATTCATTCCTCCTAAGCTAAAATACAGTCACTGTTAGGATAAAGAACAGAAAACTTCTCTAATTCTTCATCTGTCTTGCCTTTTATTCAGTGATTTTTTTCTAGGCCCCTCAACTTCTTGTGTGCCTATATATAAGAAATGAAAATATTCAATATTCATTGATAAAGGATTATATGTGGAAAACGAATATCACCTGGTTTATTTCAGTAATAACTTAATGCACCTTAAAGAATTGCCCCATACACCCCCAGCTGTGCCTTTTACCACAGGGCCCTTCCAATTATGTAGTACAGACTGTGTAAGAGAGTGCAAAAACAAGGATGAGAAGATTCATAGCAAGCAGATAATACAAACTCATATAGGTCATAAGCAAAAGTGTGTACTGTACCTTAAGAGAAATGAGGAATTATTGAAAAGGTTTAAGCAGAAGAATATCATGTTCAGATTTCCCACTGCAAAGTTCATTTTATTGTGAGTACAAAAGGAGGAACTAATAGACAAGGGGAACTGGAATTTAGCTCAGTTGGTAGAGCACTGCGTTGCAGTCTCTGAGGTCCCAAGTTGGATTCCCATTACCGCAAAAATGGGAGAAGGGCCTGGTAATCCACTCCCAAGGCAATCCCGAAACAGCCATTGAAAACCCTGTGAGGGTCGCTATAGGTCAGATACCGACTTGATACCGACTTGATACCGACTTGACTTGACGGCACCTAACATCAACAACAATAAAGATTTGAAAAGGGGTTAATAGCTATGAGGCTGTTTTTGCAAACCGGGCTGTGTAAACTTGCAAATTGAATAGGATAACAATATGAATGCAGAATAGTACATACTTAAAAGAGTTAGTAGCTACAAGTGCCTACATTCAGAAATGAAAAAAGAAAGGAAAAGGAGTAATTAAGACGCTTCTGAAGCTGAAGGTTCAAGATTGAGCAGTTGGTAAATGAGGGATACCCTATACTGAAAGAAGGTATAAAGAGATTAATAGGTTTAAGATGAAAAACCATAAATTCAGTTTTATACACATCGAGCTTACACTTAATAGAACATTGAAATGAACATATTGATAACTATGTCTGAGATGAGTAGAAAGATCCAGGGTCAAGACAGGTGCAGGTAGCATCAGGATATGGAATCCTTAAAGTGGATAAGAATGTCTAAGGAAAGTATATTAAGCAGAAATTAAGCAGGATATTAAACATTAAAATATATAGGCAAGGGACCTGAGAATCTCTTATACTACATGGCCTTTAAAAGGCTGAGGAGAAACTCCCAAAACTAAGGAAGAAAAGGATGATCATGACTTTGTTGTTGTTGTTGTTAGGTGCCCTCAAGTTGGTATCCAACTTATAGAGACCCTCATAGGGTTTTCAATGGCTGAGTGCTTCAGGATTGCCTTGGGAGTGGATTGCCAGGCCCTTCTCCCATTTTTGCCATGCTGGGAATTGAACTCGGGGCCTCAGAGACTGCAGCGCAGCGCTCTACCCATTGAGCTAAATAAGGAGCCAAACAGTGGTCCACAATGTTCAATGTTTAAGAGGAGAGAGGTATCCATTAAATTGTTAAAAAGTTGTTTGTGAACTTGTTGAGAACAGCTTTAATAGAGAAAGATTAATCACAGCTATACCACTTAACTAGCCATGTGAACTCATGCCAGTCACTTAATGAAATTTCATTTTCTTCATCTATAAAACAGGAAAAATGCCCAATGTGCCTAGGTGACGGTTTTGCTATGTGGATTGTTGTTGTTGTTGTTAGGTGCTTCAGGAGTGGATTCCCATGTCCTCCTCCCATTTTGTTGCCATGCTTGTGCTGGGAATCTAACTCAGGACCTCAGAGCCTTCAGAGGGGCACTCTACCAACCAAGGTAAATTCCAGCCCTCTGTTATGAGGATTAGATAAGGTAATATGTATGAAAGTACTACACAGCCAGGTGCCATGGTGCAGGTTGTAATCCCAGCGAAACAGGAGAATCATGAGATCAAGGCCACAGGCAGCCTACACACTCAGCAAGACCTTATCTCAAAATAAAAAAGGGGCTGACAATGTGGTTCACTGGTAGAACACTTTCCCAGCATGCACAAGGCCCTAGGTTTAACTCTCAAGTACTGAAAAAGAAAAAAGAAAAAAGAAAAAAAAGAAAGGAAGGAAAAGAAAAGAAAGAAATTTTAAACTGGGTACAGTCCACTGTTATTACAATTGTATTGTTCTGAGCAGTGTTTACAAATGTCAGTTCTCTGTTCTACTCAAGTAGCCTGCCAACCTACACTGGCCAATATAACCTATCATCATAAAGGGCTCACTACTAGGCAAAAGCTGAAGGAAAATGCATAGCATGTTCTCTATTCCTTACCATTAATACTGTAGAAGGAGGTTTTAAAATGAATCCTTCATAAGGCTAGATCCTTGAATAACTGCTGTGAGGAGAGCAAACTCACAATGGGATGTAATATGCAGACAATTAAATGTTGTTGCTTTAAAGCATGAATAACAAGAAATTAGAACATAAACAACAGGTTAAAAAAAAAGCAAGATGGCCATGTGGAAAAGGTCACCTTAGGAGTCCATCACACACTAATGAATTAAGATTTATTTTATAGCACCAAGTAACTCACTAATCCTCCACACCTGATTCAGAGTTCTTATAGAAGATGAAAAGAATCTGCAAAACTGAATTTCAAAGGAAAAAACATTGGGTTTGCAAGGATGAGACCACCTGTCAATGACAAGAAAATGCTTCCCCATCACCATTACTATATATTGTTGTTTGTACCTCAATTTTTTTTTTTTACACCATTACAAACACACTTTGTTCTTAACAGTTGACTGGCTCTATATTTCTGTTAGGCTAAGGACACAAAAAATATAACAGACGTCTTCATCCATTTGTGCTGTTACAACAAATACCTGAAACTTGATCATTTATAAAGAACAGAAATTTATTTTCTCACAATTCTGGAGGCTGAGAAGTCTAAGACCAAAGTGCCAGAAGGTTCAATTGTCTGGGAAGGCTGCACTCTGCTTCCAAGATGGCACCTTATGGGTACATTCTCCAGAAAGGAGGAATTCTGTGTCCTCACATGGCAGAAGAGCAAAAAGGCCAAAAGCTACATGAAGCCTTTTTTTATAAGGGCCTTACCCTATTCACAAAGGAGCCGCCCTTGGGCCTAAACACAGCTTAAAAGCCCCACCTCTTTATATACCTTAATTTTGGAATGGGAAAAGGACATGGCAGCCCACTGTGAAGAACAATCCCAAAACCCAGCCACTAAGAACCCTATGAGAGTTGCTATGAGTTGGACTCGACTCCACGCCACCTAACAACAAAAACAACAAATTTTGGAAAGGACACATTCAAGCCATAGAAGTAATCAGGACCAAACAACAAAGGAGGAATGTTTTATTCTTTAATTGTTAACAATAAAACTTACCATTGCCAAATGCCAAATTGCTACTTGACACGCTTAAATGGAACATATGTGCGGGAAAATGACAATTACTCAGAACCAAGGACAGAAGTAGAATACAGGTCACAGTGAAGCATATAAGGACCCACTGAACCAAACTTTTCACCAAGAACACTGGATTCCCCCACTTCTTTATTCTGGTCTTTGTCCCCTTCATTAGATTTGACAAACCATGAAAGAGGACTCTAATTGCTTCAATCCCAATGGAGTTGAAAGTGAAGTACATGAAACACTAAACAAAGGAAGTCTGTCTGCTTGTGACTACTTAAAGCAAGAGGAGAAGATGGAAAAATATTTCCATGATTCTTCTTGTAGAAATGTCTTAAGGGTAATTTTACAAAGCACACAAGTAAATTATTGTTATAAGTATATTTTTAAAAAGTCTGGCTATCACCTTTAATTACCTTTGGTTGCTCTTTGAGAGCATCCACTACATATTGAGAGGAATTTCACAGGACTTTCCTCAACAGTTAATATAAGGGTATAATCACCTGATGTTAAGTGAGCAACAGCTCAATCTGGTAACTTTGAGGAGGGCTCATTAATTAGGCTATATCAATTCTGGAATGAGATGTATACAACTTCTGTCCCTTTAAAATCTCTACAGTAGTGTTTTTGTTCATAGGAGTTTTTTATTAAAGAGTTGCTGAAGTGAATAATAACAATGCTAGGACATGACCTTAAGTTGTTTTTTGTGTTTTCAAACTCCAAATCAATCTGTTTTGATTACTGCCAATGCTGCTTCATGTCATTAATTAGCTAGATGTTTTCTATGACTTAAAAATCATGTGGGCATGTTCTGTTGCCACAGTTTTCATTTTGCAGTAGTTCAGCTTAAAGAACACAAAGTACTACATCATAATGGGCTTAATTCATAAATGAACATAACTATTATAACTAGTAGAGTAGCTGTGTTAATTTTTAAAACTATACCTTTTTAATTGAGCTGATTAGATTAATTAAATTCTCCTAATCTGTGGTAAAGCCATGTACTGAAGTACGGTGGGGGACAAGCTAAAATTACACCATCCTTAATTGGCCTCTGGAAGTTTGGCTTTCCTTACCTTTCTCCCTCTTCCAGATGGCAAGGTCAAACAGGACAAACAGTGCGGTACATTTACTCATCAATGTTCACAGGGGGAAAAAGTGATCAAGATTGACTTAAACTTCCCTGAGAGGTGGAATATTAACAAGAACAAAAACTAGAGTCTGATGTCTGCCTGAAAGAATCTCATTAGATACAAAATCACAAAACTTGCTATGAAGTAAAGTTTGAAATGCACATTACAGACGCGGCGGGTCAAGTCCACGCTAATATCAAGGTCCACTGGTGTGTGCAGAAGTTAGAACCCCTCAGGGGCGGGCGTGGCTTCACTCCCCAGCAGCCCCGGGGAAAGCGGCGCTGAGAGTCAGAGCACGTACCCCATGGCGCCGGGCCGCCCACTGGGAGGTAGGGGAGTGGGGGTGAGGACACAAGTTTATTCGAAGCTTCAGCGTCCACTCCAGGGGCCAGAACGACCACCCCACAACTTCGGGAGCTACTGGAGGCTGTCACCCTAGCGGACCCGACGCCACGCCCACCGAGGTTCCTCCCCGCCGGGACCCGCAGGCGCTGTTTGGGGAGGGGAGGGGAGAGGCGCAAGGCGACGTGCAGGACGCCGGGCCGCGGAGCGCCGAGTGCGCCCAGGCGGGAGGGGAGGGAGTCGGGAGGTACCTGCGCTGGAAGTCCTTGGCGAAAGGCTTCAGGTATGGATCAGCTTCCAGGAGTCGGGCCAGTTCGGGCACGTCCGCCAGAGCAGCCGCCAACTCCGCTTCGGTGCACTGGGCCCGAACTGCTGGAGCTGCCCGAGCGCCCGGAGCCGCGGGAGCCGCGGGAGCCGCCGGAGCCGCCGGAGCCGCCATCTTCCGCCGCAGCCCGAGTAGCCGAGGCCCGAGAGGGTCGAGTGGGGCCCGAGCGGGATCTGGAGCTGCACCGAGACGGCGGCGAGGGCGGAGCCGGAGACGAGCCTAGGCGAGCCGCGGCCGGAGGCCCTTTATAGCGGCGGAGTGCGGCCGCCGGCCCCCTTCTCCCCCCGCGGGCTTGCTGGCAGAAGCGGGACCCGGGGAAATCCCCGGCCGCACGTCCCGAGCAGACAGGAGGCGCTAGGGCTTTCCGCCCACTCACGCTGCGGGCATCTAGAGGCCGCCTGGGCTGCGCTTTCCTCTGCTCAGCTTGTTTCCCCAGCAGAAGACCCAAGAGGGCCAGTGTCCAGCCGACTTCCCGCAGCCTTGCCCTGCCTCCCCTGACCCGAGTCGACCCTCTACTTTTCTTCTTTTGGTGTCCCCTTCCAATGACAAGGTGGTTTTCTTGGAAGACACCTTCTTTCTCTAATTTCTGACAGTTTTTTGTTGGGCCAAATCAGATCAATTCACAGGGAGAACAGTTAAGTGTAGATAAAGTAGTACTGATGAAGATTTTAATGTCACTACCCAGAACTGGCCTCCAAGTTTGCCATGTCTCATGAATTTAACCAAGAGAGATTATTGTGGAATCCTGCAAATAATTCAGCTGTTATGCTATTGTCTGCAACCAAAGCAAGAACTTTTCCCATTCCCCATGCAAACCGAAAGGAAAGAAAGAAAAGACATTTGTCTTTGATAACAGTTGTATAAGATTTTCAACGATTAAACTGTCTTTGCTGAGACGTGACATAGAGAAGATCATTAAGTTGCAATTCCACTCTACTGCTTACTAACTGTATAAAGCAAGAAACCTGTCTTCTTCTTGGCTTACTTCCTAAGTGAGAACTTCCTTCTGTTCTTGCATTCCCGTTAACTGATTGCCTTTTAGTTCGATGATTTCTTTTTTTAAGAGAACAATTGAACACCAGGAGAAATAGACCAATTTAAGAGATTCCAAGCTGCTTGGTACCTGGAAATTGGACAGACTTGAGGATCACTTTCTCAGTTTGAGACCTGGAAATGGAGAATCCTAGCATCTATAGAGTAATATTCAGTTTTGGGCACTCAAACTTTAAAATGTTCAGTAAGAGATACATGTGAAGGGTCTAAAATACTTGAAAGATACACATAGTAACAGAGGACCTCAATGTCAATGGCTAGAGGATTTGGATACCCTTAAGTCAAGCCGAATTTTCCATTAAAAGGACAAAAAAAGGGGAAATATTTGTGAAATACAAAGCAGAAAACAAATTATAAAACCCAAACACTTGAAACCCAAAAGCAAAATATCCAATATAGACCCACGGATCACTGCCTTCAATCCTAAAGTGTTTTCAGAAATCAGGCTCATGTCACTTCACCCTGGAATATCCATTTAGCTGACTAAGAGATCTAGACCATCTACCCAAAACATAACATAAAATCATTCATTCTTCTTGTCCTTTCTCCCATCAATTTTAAACAAGCCACAGTCACCTCTCCTACTCCAGCTCATCCCCAGTACTTGTGTTCCTCAAACTTTAAACTCCATCTGACTCACTTGGGTATCTTGTTAAAAATCCACTTCCCAGTTTGGGGATGATATCCAGATTGCATTTTTATCAAATCTCAGGTGCTGCTATGCTGCTGGTTAGGCATAATTTTGAATAGACTCTACACAGCAAGTCAGATTATATCATTTAGCAACTTAAATGACATGCCATTTCACTTAGAGTAAAATCCAAACTTACCATCCCCTAAAAAGGCTTGTATAATCTGGGCATATGTTTTTGCCCAGCACTCTTGAGAGGCAGTGGAAACTTTAAAATGTGTGGCCTACTTGGAAATCTGGATCATTAAAGGTGTGCCCATGAAGGGGACAGTGAGATCCCAGCCCTTTCCTCTCCTTCCCCACCACCTTTTTTGTATACCGGGGGACTGAACTTAGGGCAAATGCTCTACCACTGAGCTGTCCTCCCAACCCCTTTTCATTTTGAGACAGGGTCTCACTAATTTGCACAGGTTGCCTCTAGCCTGAAATATGTACTCTTGCCCCAGCCTCCTTAGTCACTAGAATTACAGTTGTGCACCAAGGCACCTGGCCCTCTTCTTCTCTTTTGCTCCCTGGCCATGAGGTGAGTGATTTTGCTCTGCCATGATAGGGTGTCTCACCACAAACCTAAAAGTAATGGGGTCAACTGATCAAAAACAAAACCTCTGAAACTGCCAACCCAAATAAGCCTTTTCTCTTTATCATAAATTTCATCAGTTATTTGTTATAGCAACAGCTGCCTTACATAGTGTTCTTTTTATAAGGTCACTGGTTGTATTGGATTAGGGACTGACCCTGTTCCAGTATAACCTCATCCTAACTAATTATAGATGCTGTGATTGTATTTCCAAATAAGGTTATATCCTGAGGTACTGGAGGTTAGGACTTCAATATACCTTTTTAAGGAAGGAGACAATTCAACTTATAACTATCAAAATTATCAGAACAGAAGTACTTGAGAAATAGAATTCCTACAAGTATTAGTCAGTTTTTTGTCCCTGTGATGAATACCTGAGAGGAAAGATTTATTTTGTCACACAGTTTCGTGATTGGCTGAGGTAAGGCAAAATATGGCAGGGGCAGCATTTGGCAGAGGCTGCTCACCTTATGGCATCCAGGAAGCAGAGAAACACCATAAGGGACTAGGGACAAGATAGCCTCTAAAACCCTGCCCACAGTGACCTACTGCCTCCAACTAGGCCTCACCTCCAAAAGTTTCCATCATCTCCCCCAAATTCCATCAAATTATGAATCCATCAATGGATAAATCCACTGATGAAGGAGAAGTCCTCAGGGTCCAATTACAGGTCAATGATTGGACCAAGTCTTCAACACATGAGCCCTTTGAGGGACATCTTAGAACCAAGCATCATAGTAAGACTTGATAATTGATTTGGATAGGGAAGTAAAATTAGGAAGTTAAAGAAAACTGAGCCTTTGAGCCTAGTTAAATTCTGTCTTTAACAAAAAAAAAAATGAAAGAAAGTCCTTGAAAGAGGGAGAGTCTACTTTAACATTATTGTTGTTGTTAGGTGCCATTGAGTTGATATCCAACTCATAGTGATCCTAAGTACAATAGATGAAACATTATTGTCAGTGCTTCTCTGCTATTCATAGAGTTTTCAATGGATTGATTTTTAGGAGTGGGTTGCATGGTCCTTCTTCCAAGCCTGCAGTATCTGGCATTCCCAGGTGGTCTTTCAACAGAGTACTAACCAGGCCCGACACTGCTTAGCTTCCAAGATCTGATGAGATCGGACTGCAGGCTACTTTAAGGTAACAGCTCCTAAATACCCAAAAGGAGGTGTGCAATTATAATTTTTGATGCCTAACAGATCAATTAGGAACCAAGATAACAATTACAGAGTCATGCATATATGGTTAATACTTAACAGTGGCAAATAGTGGATACTCTATAAATTCTTTGAAACTACTTCTTTTTGAAACTCAACTTTCCTGCCACTTAGAAATTCTGTTATGCCATTTTATAGTGCATCTTTTATGTGTTCTCCCCATTCAATAGTTTGTCAGGGTTTGCTTTTCAATAATTTCTATGTGAAAACCTAAAGGTTATTGATAGATGCTATAGCACAGATGAGCTTTGAAAAAATTATGCCAAGTAAAAGGAAGCAATCACAAAAGTCTACATACTATATGATCCCATTTATATGAAATGTCTAGAATATGTAAGTCTATAAAGACAAAAAGTAGTGTATTGGTTTCCTCGGGCTCTGTAGTATGGAAAATGACTACTAATGGCTGTGAGGTTTCTTCTTGAGATAAGGAAAATTATCTAAAATTGATTGTGGTCATGGTTAGACAGTTCTTTAGATATACTAAAAACTAGTTGTATATTTAATGGATGAATTATATAGTAAATGACTTACATCTCAGTGAATCTATTTTGAGGGCTATAATTTAGCTTAGTTGGTAGAGGGCTGCTCTATGCTAAGACCCTAGGTTTGATCCCCAGAACCACAAAAATGGGACAAGGATGTGGCAGCCTGCTCCTGAATCAATCAGCTATTGAAAACCATTTGAATAGCAGAGAAGCACTGACATTGTGCCAAGCTTGGCACAGTTTTGAGTGTATCATTCTGTCATACTTAGGGTCGGCACCTAACAATAACAACAAAGCTATTTTTAAAATACAAAAAAAATTTTTTGAAGCATATAATAGTAAATATGATTTTTTTAAATTATATATTCCCCTAGTTGAAAGCATTGGGGAAAAAGTAAAAGGAAAATCAGAAGACTGAGAGCAAACTTGAGAGTTGTTGTTGTTGTTAGGTGCCGTCGAGTCGGTATCCGACTCATAGCAACCCTCATAGGGTTTTCAATTGCTGACTGATTCAAGATTGCCTTGGGAGTGGATTGCCAGGCCCTTCTCCCATTTTTACGGTGCTGGGAATCGAACTCGGGACCTCAGAGACTGCAGCGCAGTGCTCTACCAACTGAACTAAAAAGAGCCAAGTAAAAAAGAATCACCGTAAGTAGTGGTGATAAAGGAGAAAATGGTATCTGAGAAAATAGGAGAAATTTTAGAAAGAAAAGACCAATCAACAATAACTTAGCTATTTTTCTTTTGTTGTTGTTGTTGTACTGGGGGTTGAAACCAGGGCCTCATGCTTGCATGCTTTGCAAGTGCTGTACCACTGAGCTGCCCCCTCCAGGCCATTTCTTTTTTTACTTTTTGAGACAAGGTCTCCCTAAATTATGCAGACTGCCTCTGGTCTTGAACTTGTGATCCTCCTGCCTCCGCCTCCTGAGCCTCTGGGATTGCAGTCCTGTGACACCATGCCCGGCAACTCAGCTATTTTTAATAATATCATGGAGGATCAAGTTTCATGGTTTTTATATATATTCATTAAGTTCACATTATCTTCTCATGGTTTATGAAATGGCTGCCATAGCTCTAAACATCACCCCCTCATAAGGCCATATATAAAGGAAAGAAAAAATAGTGTTTATCTCATGAATTTTCCAAGAGAAAGTTTTTTCCCAAATGTTAATCAAACTTGCCTTATATCTCTTTGGCCACAATTAGGTCATATACCTACCACAAAATCGTGTTACAGAGGAATATAACTACCATGATTAGCTTAAATGAATTTTGATTCACTGCTTAAATTGGACGATCTTCCCTAGAATATTACACCCACTATACAGAGAAGCACTGACAATAATGTTTCCCCTGTTGTACAGAGGGTTGCTATGAGTCGGATACAGACTTGATGGCACCTAACAACAACAACATATGAATAAAAATATGATTTTGTTCACATGGAAGAAAGAGCATGCATTAATACAACTGCTATATCTTCCTGTGCTATCCTTCCTAGATCTCACTACCCATGAAACCTGCCTATGCTATTCATTAGTCTTTGTGATTTTGCCATACTTATTGGTATATAGCAAGACTTCAACCAACCTGATATCAATTTACCTCTCCATTTCTTTAGCCAGACTCTTATGCCATACACAAGAGACCACACTACGCACACACACACACACACACACACACACATACACACACACAATTGTGGCAATTGGTTTCATTACACAATTCTCTTAGATTTAAAAACTTCTACTTCAAGAAAGGATACCACAGTTTTATAATCATACACTATCTAAGGTAGGCTGAACCAAGACAGGAATTGAGCCCATTCACTCAGAGGAAGTAGAGCCTCTTGCTTTGTACAAAGTTATGTCTTGCTCCTCAAGTCCTTAGGAATGTTTCCACCAACAGAAGGAATCATTTTTCTAACCCACACACTCCCACCCATGTCAATAACATGCCTATTTATTTATTTCCAAGTTTTTGAGATAATTGCTGCATAAGGCCCTTTAGGCTATGTAGGCTGTGACTGTTGTGTAGACACTGGAACAAAAAGAAAATAGATTGAAGACAAGAAGATTCTTAACCATTAGGAAATAACCATGGAAACTGGACATTAAATACATGAAATGTGGTACATATCTAAAATACTTGTTTTTGTTTGGCATTGCCTAATAGGCTGAGTATAAGCTTAAAGAATGAATTTTTGAATGAACCTAAAATGGAGATTTACAAGGTGAGTCCACCAGTTGGTCAGTAGGGCTGAGAATCTTCTGGTGCTAACAAGGCTCTCACACACATGATTATCCATGGAATTCAGCTAGTAGGGATGGTTAATAAAGAAATTTGAGATTTGGGGGCTGCAGGTTTAGCTCTGTTGGTAGAGTGCTTGCTTAACATGCACAGGGGCCTTGGGTCCTATCCGTAGGACCACAAAAAGCAAAAAAGAAAAATAAAAAGGAAAAGAAAAGAAATTGGAGATTGTTGTTAGTGCCTGACAAGTATCAGCAAGGATTAGAAAAATGGTTGATAATCCTATAATCACAGCAATTTGGGAGGTGGATACAGGTGGGTTGCAAATTCAAAGCCAGAGGCAGCCTGTATAACTTAGAGAGACCCTGTCTCAAAAAGGAAAAAAAGTTGGGTAGGAGGTCTAAGGCTGCAACTCAGTAGTAGAGTACTTGCAAAGTATGTGTGACGCCCTGGGAGTACCCTCCCAGTACTGAGGAAGGAAAGAGAAAGGAAGGAAATGAAGGAAGGAGGGAAAGAAGGATGGAAGGAAGGAAGGAAGGAAGGAGAAAGGAAAGGAGAGGAGAGGAAAGAGAGGGAGAGGGGGAGAGAGAAAAAGAGAGAGAGGGAGGAAAAGAAAAGAAATGGTGTATAATCTAAACTGCCTGAGTAATCTCCATTTATAACATTCATAAATTACTTCACCTCCCCATGCCTTCACTTTCTCAACTGCAAAATGTGTTCCTACATAGGAATATTTAATTAATAAAAAGTTCTTGGGATATCATAGACACTATATATAATGTTAATGGTTTGGGTTTAGCTCAATTGGTAGAGTGCTACTCTGCTTTCTCTGAGGCTCTAGGTTTGATCCCCAGCACCTCAAAAAATGGGAGAAGGACTTGGCAGCCCACTCTTGAAACAATCAGCCATTGAAAACCCTATGAATAGCAGAGAAACATGGATATAGTGCTGGGCATAGCACAGTGTCAGGGAGTGTTTCATTCTGTTATATACAGGGTCGCTATGAGTCAGACCCAACTGAATAGCACCTAACAACAATGTACATAACGTTAGCCATTAATAGTAGGGGTCAGGCACTGTGGTGTATGTGTTTAATCCTGTCAACTCAAGAGGCTAAGGCAGGATCATGAGTTCAAGGCCTGAGGCAGCCTACACAGTTTAGCAATACCCTTTCTCAAAATTAGAAAAGGATTGGAGGTAAAGCTCAGTGGTAGAGCATTTGTCAGCATGCCTAAGACCCTAAGTTCAATCCCCTGGAACTAAAAAAAAATAATAGAAACAAAAGATAATTACTTTAAAAATGTGATTGCCAAGTACTGTGGTGCATTCCTGTAATTCCAGCTATTTGGGAGGCTAAGGCAGGAGGATTGCAATTTGGAGGCCAGAGGTAGCCTACCTCTGTGAGATCTTGTCTCAAATAAATAAATAAATAAATAAATAAATAAATAAATAAGTGGCTGGGGGTTTGGCTCAGTGGTAGAGTACTGGTCTAACATGTGTGAGGCCTTGGGTTCAACCACCCAGCACTAAAAAAAGAAAGAAAAATTGTGCCTTTTTCTCTACTATATACATAACACACATTCAGATTTCCCTTATTATAGTTATTCAGCAATTCTGAATATGATATTCTTCAACTTAGCAGAAACAGGATAGATAATTTTATTTAACATTAAATAATATGTAAAGTTATATGTTTAAGTGCATATCAAGTATATAGTATATGTCATAATTTTATGCTGGTGATATAAAGACCTCTAATGTGATCCATTAAAGTCTCCACAGTATTAGACAGGTGGTAAGTTAAAATTTATTCAATAATAGCTCCAAATCAACAGTTTTTATTAAATTATATTTTAAGGTTTAATCACATTTTAAAATCTTATTATTTCTCAGCCTTTTTCTCTGTTTCTGTATCTCACTATCCCCCTATCAACATTATCTTCTTTGAAGTAAGGAAATTTAATTGGATATTTACTCTTTTAAATTCCTTAGTGAACAGGCCTAAAACTGTATGAAGCAATGGTTACATAAAACTACTAATTTATGAAAAATCAATGAATTCTACATTTAACACATGAATTTTATGATGTGTAAATTATACTTCATAAAGTATTTTTTACCTTTCCCCATAAGTCTGTAACTCAGAATCTCATTGAAAAGTAGATATAATACCTAGAAAATGTTGGTTACCCAGTCTCCAAACTGATAACTACTTATTTTTCTATTAAGTTTAGTAGAGGAGTGATTAGCTACCATAACTCTGTAGCACCTGCCAAGCTTCTAAGAGAAGCCTTGGGAAAGGGACTGTTATTTTTTCTTCAGACCTATTCACCTTCTAACCTCTCTACTTCCTCTCTACTTAGGAAGCCACATGGGGAGTGTTCAATGTACCATGAATTTTGCCACCTGGAAACCAGATTGAGACAAACAACTTTTTCCTGAGATAGGACAGAACAGTTTTAAAACAACAATGATTTTCAATTAGTTTTGCCATAAGTTGAGTAAGAACCAATGACCTAATGGTGAATGAATCTTCTGAGCTACAGGTGGTCTCTCTTAGAACTAAAACAATTTCCCTGAGTCTCAAACCTACCCAAGCAAAATGACAGTTTTTATTTCACTCAAAATTACAGGCTTCCTGATGCCTTTATTTTATCTGGGGTGATTATTTTATATCTGAAGTTTTCAGTACTCCTAGATTGTTCCTTGAAATTTTTGGTAACATTTTAGGCACAAAACCATGTAAGAATGGGTACATAACTGAGTTTATCAATATGGAGTAATTCTGAACAAAGACTGCAGTGATCACTCAGAATAATAACTGATAACACATAGTGCTTCCTACAGTCTAGTCACTGTTTCAATATGTGTGCATTTGTGTGTGAGTTTATATAAAATCCTTAGTAACCCTATGAGAAAAAATGCATGATAGAGAGTATTGCATAAGATAATGCATTTAGTGGGAGTCAGAATTTGAACTCAGGTAGACCTTTTGCATATTCAGTGGTCTCAATAAGTACCATAGTACCTCAGACTTCAAACTACTCCATGCTCAAACATTTCAATCATTGACCAATATTTTCAAGAGCGTTCTGGTTCAATGTTTAACAACTTGCTCAGCAGTCTACCACCTTGCTTAAACCTATATGAGATGCCACACTTATCCATGACTTCTGGGTTAAACATAGGGGAAAGTGCCACTTTTGCATATAAATTTCAAGCAATAAAAACCTCTTGTAGTGCTGTACTCATGAGCTCATTTCATTCAATTATTTTCACATATATACATATGTATACCACACGCTCATCATCTCCTCTAAGAAACTTTCTAGGGCTAAAAGGAAAGAGGAAAGCAAAACAACAGTCAAACATTAGATAAACCTATTGCTAAGTAGTCTGGATAATACAAGGTGACTAGCTACTGGCGGGTGCCAGAACCAATTAAATACAGAGGGTAGCAAAAACATATATACACATTTTAAGAAAGAAAAAACTCCATTGGAATTGTGATAATATTTACCAATAATGAGACATGAACACAAGTCATGTTTGACTTCTGTACATATAAGATGTACTCACAGTGGTTACCATAGCAAAAGAATCAGGACTTGTGGCTGTAGGAGATCTCTGCAATCTTCCCTTGTGAACATCACACATAGTAAATATCAAATGTATCATGAATGCATACAATTGTTGCACATGTTGGAGGTTCTAATATTTACACTTCTATTATTGTTGTACTTCCACTGTGTTCTCAGATTTCAAATACCACTTCAAAATGGTTTTGTACTCTACCATAGACCAACAAGTGTGCTTCTGTCATTTTCTTTGATTGTCCTGCCACATAGTGGCAATAGCATTCATTTGATTAATGCCATCTTTTGAGCAAATGTCATACTATACATTGCTACCATAATTCAGTTCAACTTTGAAAAGTAGTATGTAGATAACATCTCTTTTTTCCCTTTATTAGTAAATGATGATGTGGTACAGGGTAATACAGCATTGGCTTTTTTCATGTTGCATCCTTTACATCACTTCTGGCAACACTTTCATCAACCGACAAAGTGTGGGGCATGCACCGCCCAGTCTAGCCCAGATGTTCAGACAGGTGGCACCACCATGCACACAGATAGCTAAACACAAGTCATTCAGGACCTTTGGGTGAGGGGCACAGACTCCTGTGGCCTTCAAGAACACCAGTGAAGATGGGAGAAAGGAAAAAGACTCGGGTTCTTTTGCTTTACGGGGACAAACACAGCTCTTTATTGTCTCTCTGCCCTGATAAGGGCTGAGAGAAACCCAAACAAGTGCACAGCTATAACAAGTGTTAGCAGCTCTTATATTGTCTCAAGGGCAGTGGCAGCTCTTTTGTCTCCAGCGCTGGGACTGGAGACTGTCCTCAGCTTCAACATCTTGGCACTGGGTCCAAGAGGCTTTCCTCAGCTTGTTTGTAGTCCATCATTCCTTGAGAGTGCTGTCTAGTTGTCCTGGTTTTGGTGGTTGCGAGAAGAGATGCTTCCATGTTGCTGGTTGAATCCAGAGCGAGAGTTCTTGCTTCATTGGTGGTCAGATAGAGAGAGAGTTCTTTCCTCCTTGGTGGTCAGATGGAGAGAGTTGTTGTTGTCTTGCTGGTCAAGAGAGAGTGAGCTGCTGCAGTGCAGCTCCTTATGTAGCTTGCCCCTGAATAGCCTGAGCCACTCAGCTTTGAGTTCCTTGTTTTCTAATTGTCCTATCAGGCTCAGAGGATTTATGAAGGGTTTTGTACAAATGTTCAATGAAGTTACTTTCATTTTCCCTGGATCTAGAGTTTACAAACCAGATCTTCAAAAGCCATTTTCCCAGTTTTGGGGTTTTTGCCAATTTCCTCCCAATATCTCCCTACAACAAAGTTTATGGAGCTTTACAGCTAATATGTAATAAAACTCTTTTGGAGAACATCATCTCGAGTGAATGAACACAAGCTCAAAAAGAGATATACCATATGTTCTCACTCATATGTGGGATCTGAATCATACTTAAAGGAAGAAAAAATCCTGTACATAAATTGATATATAAAAAATGCACAATTAAACTTAGCAAAGAAGGGGCAATGTAAAGAGTAGAAAGAAGGAGGGAGGGAACTATTGGAAGGGAGCAAAGATTGGGGAAGAAGCAATGGGGAGGAGGGTCAATGTGGAGGGATGAATGGGGAGAGGATGATCTCAATGTGGATGTGGGATGCCAAATCCTTCTCTCATTTTTGTGATGCTGGGGATTGAAACCAGGGCCTCAGAGAGCACAGACCAAAACTCTACCAACTGATCTAAACCCCAGCCCCACTAGTCTACAGCAACAGGTATTCCCAGGCAGTCTCTCATCCAAGGACTAATCAGTCTGACTCTGCTTAGCTTTCAAGATCTGATGGGATCTGATGCCAGGGAGGAACAGCTGTAGACATGTGGAAACTAAATCGCTTTAAAGAAAAAATAATGATAATTGTATGTATCTAAGACTGGAAAATAAAAGGGGATTCATCTGTAATGGGGAGGTGAGGGAAAGCTGAAAAGCTGGAGTAGGAGAGGAAGAACAGGGAGGCGGAGAGGGAGAACATAGGAAAGTAAAGACAGAACAAGGGCAAAGTATATAATGCAATTTTATGATAATTCTAGAAGGAAACTGATACTATATGAAAATTACAATTTTAAAAATGTATACACATTTTTTGTAACCTACAGGGCATATACATTATTTCTAATGGGAAAAAAGTGTACATCACTCAAACTAATCACCACTAGACCAGGCTTCCAGAACAGATTATGAGCAAGTGCCAAGTTACCATTGTATTTTTTACTGCCTTTCAGAAAGATGAATATGGAGGATGATATATAGGTTTTTAAAAACCTTTGAAAGAATTTAAGACAAACATCAGATACACAAAATTTTTAACTCAGTGTATCTGTTAACACCTGAGAAAAGCACACATCCTTAGCAAATTTAACCAATCCAGAACAAACCAAAGAACCAAGAAATGGGCTCAGAGCAGAGTGGAGGGAATTTGTTATAGAAAATTTAAGTTGCAAAGCCCAGAGATGAAAGCCTCATGCAATGTACTTGCGTGAAGTGAAGACACCTCTGCCATCACCTCTGATAGTAACCAGAATGATCATCCCCCAGAAGATACAAACATGTGCTTACTCCCCAGTCCCCAGGGATATTACCTTATTTGTAATAAGAATGTAATTAAGAATCTTTAAGTGAGAATATCATACTTGATTATATGTATGGTCCTAAATTCAATGACAAGCACCCTTAAGAGAGACATTCAGATGAGACAGACTCAGGAGGCAGCAGCATTGTGACCATAAGGTCAGTGATTGGAGTGACACAGCCACAAGTCAAGAAATCTCAACAGTATCAGAAGCTGAAAGAGGCAAACAATAATTCTTCCCTGGAGCCTCCAGAGGAAGTATGGCCCTGATAATATTTTTATTTCTGACTTAGAACCCCCAGAATTTACTGAAAGTTTGTTGTTTTTAAGCCACCTAGTTTATGGCAACTTATTTTGGCAGCCTCAGTAAACTAACACATCTATTCATGTCAGTCTTATTTAAATGAGTTCTCAGTGACTATAAGGCCACAACTACAAGGGTAACAGCCCACAGCAAATCACTAATTTAGGAAGAAGGAGGTCAAATTCCTGTATTGTGGCTATATCTAATAAAAGTCTCAGAAGATAACTGCTATAGTTTATATCTTGAATGTCCCCCAAAACCCATATGTTGACCATTTGGTTTGCCAGCCTATAGCACTACTGGGAGGTGATAGAACCTTTAGGAGGTTGGGTAAAATGGGAGGAAGTTTGGTTACTAGGGGCATGCTCTTGAAAGGACTATTGGGATTTTGGCCCCTTCTCTCCCTTTCCTCTCTCTCTCTCTCTCTTTTCACTCCTCAGCTGTAATGATGTGAGAAGACTCCCTCTGGCATAGACTCCTACCATGATGTACTATAGCACCATAAATCTGAAGCAATGGAGCCAAGTGACTGTGGACTGAAATCATGAACCAAATAAATGTTTCATCCTTACAAATTGCTTATCTCAGCTATTTGTGTTTTTTTTAAGCTAAGACAGTAATCTTCTCTTACTTTTACTTCACTACACTAAGACTTGATGCAGTATTTTGATTGCCCCACTCAAAGGACAAACAGCTTTGATAATATTAAGATGAGTGAGTTATAATATGATGGATTAAAATGCTTTAGAATACTGCTCCTGTGAAAAATGAACCACAATCATCTTCAAGATGAAACTTTGCACACTACATTTCTGAATTCCATATTACCTAATCTATGTTGTATATTTGTTTCAGAATTCTCTTTAAAACTATTAGGGGGAGAATAAAGAAAGTGACCAAAATTAGCTTTCAAATGGAGTGTTTTGAATGGATATTGTAAGGTTAAAAACAAAAAGAGCTATACATAAACACTATACTCTAATTGGTAGGGTTTTTCCCCCCACAGGGATATGGGTCAATAATTTAGAAGCTATTCTGCATGTCTACTATCCTTGAACAAATGAGTGAACAAATTATAGATAATCAGCACTAGGTTTCTTACTGTCCAAGATAGAAGTTACGAATAAGCAAGGGAAAGATACCAGAAACCTTGTGACACTGAATTAGAGTGAGAAATAGCCATATAAACTCATATATGAAAGATAATGCAAAATAATTGTTTCTGTGTACATATACTTTGGTTTGTATAATACTCTTTTTGTTTGCTTGTTTAGCTCTGTCTCCTGAAACAGCACTGAAGAAACGACACTTCAATAACAGGCAAACCCAGCTCCCAGACCTCAGTTTTTAAAACACCATTCTCTGATCAAAGAAAATAGCTGCTACTAGGGGTACACAGGGAAACTGCAAGATAAACTTGGATTTTATTCTTTAAAAAGATATATTGAGGCCTGTCGAAAGGATAGATATGCAAACCCAGAAGAGTCCCCTGTGATGAAGCAGTAATCATTTGAACAACAAAATATGTAAGTAACACCAGTGTTATAACCCAAAGCATAAGCATCCACATGTACACCCTAATATAAGTGAGCGATTAAATAAATAGGAGAGAAAGGAAAAAATTCTAGCGGAAAAACTCCAAATAATTTATGTAGAGCTTTACCCTCCAGGAAGTGAAGCTTAATTCTCTTTTACTTGAAATGCAAGCTAAACTTAGTCATATACTTCCCAGTAACAGAATATGGAAACAGAAAAGCAGTGGTTTTTATAGGGTAGAAGCCTGTAGGCCTTCACCTTAACCAAGTTATCAAGATTAACACCATGAGTTAAGCCAGGCATGGTGGCCCAGCAATTCTAGAGGTGGAGGCAGGAGGATCTCAAGTTCTAGATCAGAGGCAGCCTGCATAACTTAAGGAGATCATGACTCAAATTAATACACAAAAAATTGGGCTGCAGATATAACCCAGTGGTAGAGTACTTACAAGATATAGGTGAGACTCTGTTTTCTTGATGTTGAGGTGCAATCCATACTCAAGACTGTGCTCTTTGATCTTCCTCTGTAAATGTTTCAAATCCTCTTCACTTTCAGCAACCAAAGTTATGTCATTTTGAGACTCTCAAAAACAAAAAAAAAAAAAACCCACACACAAACCAAAAAACCCACCATCAGTTATAAGACATAGTGATTTGTTGTACCTGTTGTTTTATTATGTAATAGAAACACACTTGATCTCTGAGATAATCTTGCCTGAAGGCACTAAATGTTCCTCATTGTGTGAACCCCCACTTGTTTGTCAGTTTGCTGTACTGTGGGGGCTTGTGTGTTGCTATGATGCTGAAAACTATGCTACCAGTATTACAGACACCAGCATGGTCACCCATGATGGACTGTTTCAGCTGAGCTTCCAGACTAAGACCAGCTAGGGAGAAGGACATGACTAACCCACTCCCAAAACAAATAGCCATTGAAAACCCTATGAATAGCAGAGAAACACTGTCAGATATAGTGCTAGGAAAAGAGTCCCCTAGGTTGGAAGACCTTCAAAAGACAACTGGGTAAGAGTTGCCTCCTCAAAGTAGAGTTGATCATAATGAGAGTAATGAATATCATTAATATTACATGCAAATAAAATTTTGCTAAAGATCATTCAAAAATGACAGAAGCAGTACATAGACAGGCAACTGCCAGAAAATTAAGCCAGATTCAGAGGAAGGTGTGGAACCAAGAACATCATTGCTGATACCAGGTGGATATTACCCAAAAGTAGAGAATACCAGAAAGGCACCTATCTATGTTTTATTAACTATGGAAAGGCATTTGACTGTGTGGACCAAAACAATTTATGGAAAACATTGAGAAGAACAGGAATATTTGAGCACTTAATTATATGCATGAGGAATCTGTACTTGGACCAGGAGACAGTTGTTTAAACAGGACAAGGAAACACTGCCTGGTTTAAAGTCAAGAAAAGTAGGTGTCAGGCTATATCCTTTTACCATACCTCTTCAATTTCTATGCTAAGAAAATAATCCAAAAAGATGGACTTTATGAAGAAGAATGCAACATCAGTATTGAGCAAGACTCATTTACAACCTGCATTATGCAAATGACATAACTTTGCTTGCTGAAAGTGAAGAGGATTTGAAACATTTACAGAGGAAGATCAAAGAGCACAGTCTTGAGTATGGATTGTACCTCAACATCAAGAAAACAAAAATCCTTATAACTGGGTCAGTATGCAACTTCATGATAAATGGAGAAAAGATTGTGGTTGTCCAAAAATTTGCTTTATTTGGTTCTACAATCAACACCCACAGAAGCAGTAGTCAAGAAATCAAAAGATGCATTGCTTTGGAAAAAGCTGTTGCAAAAGACATCTTTAAAGTGTTGAAAAATAAAGATGTCATATTGAAGATAAAGATGCACCCAACTCATGCCATGGTATTTTTAATCACATCATCTGCTTGTGAAAGCTGGACATTTAATAAGGAAACAAAGGGAGAATTTATGTTTTTGAATTATGGTGCTGGAGACAAACATTGACTATACTGTTGACTATCAAAAGAATCAACAGATCTGTCCTACAAGAAGTGTAACTAGAGTACTCCTTGGAAACAAGGATGGCTAGACTGCATCTTACATATTTTGGACACATTGTTGGGAGAGACCAATCCCTGGAGAAGGATATCATGTTTGGGGTCAAAGAGAAAAAGAAAGACTTTCAACTAGATGGATTGACACAGGGTCAGCAACAATGGGCTTAAACATAAAAAGATCAGATCGTTTACCTGGCACATAGTTGGGGATGGTTTTCTTCTTTTGTACATAGGGTTGCTATGAGTGGGACCTGACCTGACAGCCCCTAACATCAACAACAACAACAATAACAATAGCAAAGTTGTGTGAAAATAGACAAAACTAAATCAGTTGGGAGACTGCATAAAATATTTCATCAGTACCCTTGAAAATCGTTAAGGTCGTACATAAAAACAAGGAAATACTGCCATCATGTCACTGGTTGAGGAGACCAAGAATACAGGATGATTAAATGTGGTACCCTGAAATGGATCCTGGAAGAGAAGATTAATGGTAAAATATGAATGAACTGCAAATTAGTTAATTGTATTTTATTAATATTAATTTCTTAGTTTTGATAAATGAATATATGTAAATTGTAAACATTGAAAGAAGTTGGATGAAGGGTATGTAAGAACTCTGTACAATCTTTTCTACAAATCTAAATAAAGAAAACTTTTCTATAAATCTAAAAGTATTCCAAAGCATATTTTAATCTATACTATCAACTCTGATAAACTCTTAATATTTACCCATTTAGGGAAAAAAATATGTGCAGGTGTCAAAAATATTATTCTATGTACTTTTCTATGTTTTAAATTTATTTCCTAGACAAAAAATTACATTTTCCCCATTTTTCTCCAGTGAGATTTAGTTCTTACAAAAACTTTAGTTAATATTTAAATTAAGAAATATGATAATATTTTAATACTGTAGTTAATCAAAAAATTCTGTCCCTTCTAGTGAAATTAAGTGTAATGGATTTTCTGAGCTTTCATTAACTCTTGGAGTTTACAAGGCTGCCACTTAGTTATCTGGTGGCATAGTGTTCTGAGAAATTTAAAGGAACTGCTACAAGTACCTAATTAATCCTTACAAAGTTCAGATAATCTGATTCATTAAAAGAACAATGTGTGCCTGGCACTGAACTAGAAATTTTTAATTACCATTTTGTACTTTGCCGATAAGTTGATCTTCAGTGGGGAAAAAAAATCTCTAGGTAAAATACCAAAAAGTTTAAAACACAGACCTGAAGGAAATACAGCAAATAACAGGTAAGTGACCTAGATTTTAAGAATTTATTTTTCTCACTTTGAGGTCATGTTCACTAATCTATTTGATTCTTAAAACAATTTTAATAGAAACTCTTTATCCTATCCTATCTTTCTAACTGGTTACATTATTTCATTTTAGTAGCAAATACAAATTTTCATAACACTGATACACTTAAGCTACCAAACATCCCAAAATTGCTTTCCAGTATGAATCACTTCTTCTACTGTTTGCTTCTGTCTATTTTTACTTATATGTTTTGTTTTTTGGTATTTTGTTTTGTTTTTGTGTATGTGTGTGAGGAAGTGCCTTGCTATGCAGCACCAGGTGGACTGGAATTTTGTCTGTAGGCCAGGTTGGCCTTGAATTTGCTGTGCTCCTGCCTCAGCTCTCCAGTGGTGGGATTACAGATGTGGAGGACCACTCTTGGCTCATTCATATTGTTTTATCTAGAAATGTTTCCTATTTTTCAAGACTTTTGTTTTACATTTTTATTAGCACTTGTACTAATGCATTTTAACCTTGAAATGATTCAGTGTTCAAAGAGAATGCAGCGAAACCTAGGATATTGGAGTTGATATTGAATGTTAAAGGGTTTTTTTCCTATAGTTTCTGTTTTTAAATAAAATTAATAATCTAGGTGTAAGCTTACCTATATAAAACTTCTTTGGAAAACTTTTTCAGAGATAGGTATTCTTGTAGCTATTCCTGCATAACCCACATTCATGAACATTTGATAAAATAACTCTTATTTGAGAAGGTAGTATTTCCTAGGTTAAACACACTAAATTATTTCATGAGGAGCTTATTTCAACAATTCAATATTCTATTAGTTTCACTGTACTTTTGTTCTAAAAAGAATTGACAGAGAAAACTTGAAACTTTTCCTTAGTGAGATGAAGTTAAAAAAAAAACTTTAAAACCCAAGAATAGTTCTAATATAAAAGGATTGTGGAGGCTGGATTTGAGATGCATACTTCTGTGAAGTTGTCAGTAGTTATTAAATGACATTCTTACCGTACCCACATTTTTATTTTTCTTCCTTTTTTTGTGAACATTATTTAGAATTAAATTTCTTGTTCATTAAGATCAATACTTCTCCAAAGTTGGGGGACTGTAGCTTAAATTAAAAAGATGTAAATAATGCATGTGCATGTAGATTTGTTGTTAGGTGCCATTGAGTCAGACTGGACTCGTAGCAACCCTATGTACAACAGAATGAAACACTAAACCAACACTATGCCATGCATATGACCTTTTTATGTTTGAGCCCACTGTGGCAGACACTATGTTTCTTCTCACTTTAAGTTGTGCCTCATCAGCAAAAGGAGGTCCCAGGGGCTTTACTCCATTCCCATTATTAACATTGACTCCATTTTGAGAAGGCAACACTTCCCTAGCCATTTCTTGAATGCCTTCCAGCCTGGGAGGCTCATTTTTGGCACTATATTTGACAATGCTTCTCTGTTATTGATAGGGTTCTCAGCATCTAATTGTTTTTCAGTCTACAGCCATACCAGTCTCCTCCAATCTCAATCTCATCTGATCTCAGAAATTAAGGAGGGTCAGGCCTGGTTAGTCCTTGGATGGGAGACCACCTGGGAATATGAGGGGCTGTAGTCTTGGAAGAAGGACCTGGCAGCCCACTTCTGAAAAAATCAGCCATTCAAAACCCTATGAATAGCAAAGAAGTGCTGTCAGACATAGTACCAGGCATGGCACAGGGTCAGGTACTGTTTCCTCTGTCAAGGCCAGCCTGGCCTACAGAGAAAATTCCAGTCCAGCTTGTGCTACATAGTAAGACACTTTCTCCCTCACACACACACACACAAACAAAACCCAAATAAACCAAGATAACAAAAAATACCAAGAAACATATGGGTGAAAATAAGCAGAAGCCAACAGTGGAAGAAGTGATTCATATTGGAGAGCAATTTTGGGATGTTTGATAGCTTAAGTAAACCAGTGTTATGAAAATGTATATTTGCTACTGAAATGAAATAATACAACTAATTAGAAAGGAGGAATAAGGAGTTTCTATTAAAATTGTTCTAAGAATCAAATAGAATAGGAAACATGATCTGAAAATGACTTGGACCCAACTCCACAGCATCTAACAAGAGTTGTTTGGGGAGTGAGCTGCCGTGTCCTTCTCCCTAGTCTGTCTTAGTCTGCAAGCTCTGCTGAAATCTGTCCACTATACGTGGCCCTGCTGGTATCTGAAATACTGGTGGCATAGCTTTCCGCATCATTGCAACACATAAGCCACTACAGCACGACAAACTGACAGACATGTAGGGGGGTACATGTAACAAGAAACTTAATCTGGTATTTTACTGTTAATTAATTACCAATGATAATTAATTACCATTAATCTGGTAATTCATTCTCTCTCTCTCTCTCTCTCTCTCTCTCTCTCTCTCTCTCTCTCTCTGCTGTGGACAGTTGGCAAGGAAAGGACTCTCTCTGGATTCAACCAGCAACATGGAAGCATCTCATGAGGGCTGAGACCAGGACAACTAGATGGTGCTTTCAAGCAAAGATGGACTACAAATAAGCTAAGGAAAGCCTCTTGGACCCAGCGCCAAGAGGCTGAAGCTGAGGACAGACTCTGATCCCAGCACCAGAGGCAGAAGAGCTGCTGCTGCCCCTGAGGCAGCAATAGAGCTACAGCACTTAGGCTGCTAACACTTGGTCTGTAAAACTTGTTATAGCTGTGCACTTGTTTGGGTTTCCCTCAGCCCTTATCAGGGCAGAGAGACAATAAAGAGCTGTGTTTGTCCCTGAAAAAAAAAGAAAAGAAAAAGGATGTGTTAAGGAATTATCAATTAGACCAACTTTGTTGCAGTAATAAGTTCATATAGTGAAACTAAGTTATAGCATCAAATTAAGGGAATAATGAAACTGTGTTAATCAGATTTTTATTGTTGTGACAAAATACCTGACATAAACAACTTAAAGGAGGAAAAATTTATTTTGGCTCACTATTTGAGATATCCATCCATGGTCACTTGTCTCCATTCCTTTTGGCTTGATGCAAGGCAGAAACATCAAGGCAACAGGAGCATGTAGCAGAGGCTACTCACCTCATGATAGTCAGGAAGCAGAGATAGAGGGAGGCATTGTGGACAAGGTATATCCATCAAAGGCACATCATAGTAATCTATTTCCTCCAACTAAGCCCCACCTCCTAATAGCCCATTCAGGTATGATCTCACAAGTGGAGCCAATCCATTGATGAAATTAGTGCCCTGGTGATCCAATCACTTCTTTATAGTGCCACCAGCTGGGGTACTAACACATCCTACCCCAAAATTGTTCTCAGGTTTTTCCACTTTTCCTTAGCTCTACAGCCAATCACTTAACTCTGATCCCCAACATCATTGTCTCGCCTAGATTACTGCAATGGCCTTCTTGTGTTTTCCTCTATCTAATCAGTCCTTTCTCTAATCCATTTCTTTACTCTCCAGCTTGCTTGCTAAAAAGATAACAAGAAATGAAATCAAAACATTGGTTCTTTCTTAAGACCCTTTCATAGTTTTCTATTTCTCTTAGAATAAACTCTTAATATCTTAAATGGCTTAAACATAAGTGATTTCCCCAAATGTCTTTAACTTCAACCCTTGCACTCTTCCTTATCTATGTTTTATTCCTATTTACTTTTATTTAGCTTTATTAGAATAAAAGTGTCTTTCTCCTCTGAGCCCTCAAATAGGCTGACTCATCCCTGAGCCTGGAAGGCCTAAATCATTTCTTGCTTTCTTGAAGTTGATATGCACTCATCTTTCAGGCCTCAAACAAAAGATGGTTTCTTTGACCACTTCTATACATAATATCCCATAATATCCTGCACATTCCTTTTGTAATACCCATTACACATATTATTATATATTTAATGTCTATATTCTCTGCTATATTATAAACTCCATGAGGGCAGAAATCAAATCTATTTATTGTCATATCTCTAACACCTATCCAAGGCTAGGTTGATTATAAATGCTGAAAATTTTTGAGAATTGAAGGAATAAATGAATTAACAACTGTTTTTCTAGCATCTGCTATGTGACCATTATAAACTTTTATTTGAGATTAAGTAAATGATTTCCCTAAATCCCAGCTGGTTCTTGACATTAATGGATTAGAGTTCTAACTGTACACTGTGTATGGATAGAAGGTCCACTAGCCCTAAAAATGTTCTGATAACCTGTCATAACTTTTCTTCTTGTTATTTGTTTTAACATTTCCCTGCTTCCACTCACACTCACTTGGAATCTGTACTTAAAAGATAAAAAATATTAACAGCCTTTCAAAAGACCAGTGATAAATTGCATATTATTTTATTTCTGGGGGTAGAGGTCTCTCAGCTCTCTTTCTTTAGCCAGCTGGAAGGATTACATTACCAGATTTGCTAATTGCAAAGTTACTATCCCTGAGGGGATGAGTGAAAGAATGTACAACTATTAGTAACAGTCTCCGAGCTTAACCTAGAATAATAGGGCACCCTCTAAACTTCATATTTTGGAATACTGAGAAAAATGGTCATCAAAAAGAAGAATGACACTGAGACTAACCTTTTTTCTCTGACAATTTTGTAGAACTAGTCCAAATTCCTTTAAAATTGATATGTGCTTTTGGAGTAATCCATTTAATCTGGGATAACAGAGTAGTGTTGGGCTAGTGAACCCATGTGCCAGGACTCTCAGATATCAGTGATTCTGTGTCACTGGCCAACTGTAGGCAGAATAAATGAAATTAACTCCACAGTAGTAAGTGGAGCCAAGTTCCATGACACAGATTGGAAGAATCCCAAATACAAGCTTTCAACTGCATCCTAAAATCAAGGCAGAATCAGCAAAATTTCTTCCATATAAATTAATGGTAGAACATAGAAAAGAAAGGAGGCAGTTAAGTATATACAGTGTGTTTGATAAGAAGTAGTAGAAGGGTAAAATGTACATCAACATATACAATCCAGTGACGTTTCATCAGTGTTTGAGTTCCCCTCTTTATCCACATTTTTCATCTATGAATAGGGAATGCACTTTACAATTGGAATTATGTTTTCTTTCCTACTGGTATATATAATGTTGTTCCTTATAATCAGTGGTATCCTAAACTGATGAAATACAATATTTGTTAAAAAATACATGTTGGCAGCATGTGTGTCAAATCTTCAATTCATGTTTAAGTTTTGTTTGTTTGTTTATTTATTTATTTATTTCAGGACTGGGAGTTGAACCCAGGACTTCATACATGTTAAGCAAGTGCTCTACTACTGAGCTGCATCTTCAGCCCCTTTTATTTTTATTTTTTATCTTAAGACAGGGTCTTACTAAACTGCACAGGTTGCTTCTGGCCTTGAACCTGTGATCATCTTGCCTCAGCCTCCCAAATCACTGGAATTACAGGCCTGTACTACAGCACCTGGCAACATCACTTGATTTTTATGTTTGGCAAAATTTCTGGGAAACGGGCCCAGCAACCCATTCCCAAAAAACAATCTGCCACTGAAAACCCTATGAATAGCAGAGAAACATTGACAATAAGTGTTTTGCCTGTTGTACGTAGGGTTGCTATGAGTCAGATGCTGACTTGATGGCACCTAACAACAACAACAACAACATATATAGAATAAATATATATTCTAGATATAGATATTGTTGTTGTTAGGTGCCATCAAGTCGGTATCTGACTCATAGCGACCCTCTGTACAACTGGGGAAACACTATTGTCAGTGCTTCTCTGCTGTTCATAGGGTTTTCAATGGCAGATTGATTTTGGGGAGGGGGTTGCCAGGTCCTTCTCCCAGGCCTACAGCTTCTGGTGTTCCCAGGCGGTCTCCCATCCAGGTACTAATCAGGCCCGACCCTGCTTAGCTTCCGAGATCTGATGGGATTGGATGCCCCAGGACTATGGCTGCAGGCCCAGATATAGATACAGGTATATCTGTATTATATATGGACATATTCAATGAAGATGAATAAACATGCTAGAACATATTTATTGTACCAGAAAAGGACAAAAAGCTCTGCAATTACTATTACCATTTTATGGGTCAGGAAAGACCTTGTATACTAGAGAGACAAATCATTTGAAAGAAACACAAAGATGAAAGGTATACTGTAGGGATGGAAGGACATGACAGAGACAGAGACAGAGAGAGAGAGAGAGAGAGAGAGAGAGAGAGATTACACAGATGTGTAAAAGGCAAATAGAAATTTCTTCTATTTTAAGATGACAGGAGTATCTATGATGTCAGGCAGAAGATCTTCAAAGTGTTTTTTTCTTAATTGAGGACTTTCTTTTATAAAGTTTACATTGAGTGATAACATAATTAGTTTAATTGGAAAATGCCAAATGAAAATGAATAACTTAACACATGCTGCATATGAATGTCTTCTTGGGAAATTCTTGTGGATTCTTTTTTTCTTGTCAAGCAGTGTATGTCAGTGAGTTGTACCTAAAGAAAGAGAACTATCAAACTGGTAGCACTAAAAAGAATCAAAATACATTCAGTGGTGCTCATGAATTGCAGATGAAGGAAGAAGAGCTTTATGCTAATTTTAAAAACTAATCCTTTAATGGACAAATCCCAAAAACTAATCACAAAGAAACCTGTATGTCACCTTCTCACAAATGTTTCTTATAATGTGGCACATTATTTTATAAAACACTATTAATCAAAATTCACTTTCAGAATGGTATGCTATAATTGAAAAACAACTTACCCCAATAGACCCTTGATAACTTGTTTACACCTCCACTTCCAAATTAGCAAGGTTTTAAAATATTTGTCCTTGCATGTTGCAGAAAGCTCTAAAGGAATCCAGAGGAAATGAGAATAGAGGGAAACAATTTCCTTGGAATCAAATCAGATTATGCATTAACTATAAGCCTTAGTAGCCTACAGCCTTACTACTGTGGTGTCCCATCAGATCTCAGAAGCTAAGCAGGGTCAGGTCTAGTTAGTACTTGGATGGGAGACCTCCTGGGAACACTAGATGCTGTAGGCTTGGGAGTAGGACCTGGTAACCCACTCCCAAAAACCAATCAGCCATTGAAAACCCTATGAAGAGCAAAGAAGCACTGACAATTGTACAGACAATTGCCTGTTGTACATAGGGTTTCTATGAGTGAACATTGACTCAATGGCACCTAACAATAACAACATAAGCCTTAACAAGAGACCCAGTTTAGGATGCAAGACCCCAAGAAGACAATGATGGTACCAACTGTCCATTATCTCTACATTCCCTCCTTGGTTCCAATGCATGTCTATCTCAATATATTGTCCTCTAACCTCACTGTGGATGGGCCTGGTGATTGTTTTGCTAGCATGATTCTTCTTAGGTCCTGAATCTGCTGCGTGGTTACAGTTCACTTACTTTTTTCCTAACCATTTTCTTAAGAGCAGAATCATTTTGGATGGGTCTCATTTTAGGACATCAGAATTGAGGTTTTGTTTGTGGTTGTGTCCTTTATTGTTGTCATTGGAAGTGTAGACTTCTCTAGACAGATCCATCTCCAAAAATATTTCATGTGAGAAATGGAGAAAAGAGAAGAGGATTATATCTCATTTGTTTGCTTACTCCTAAGTAGCATGTTTGGAAAATAAGTTTTCATTTTATTTGTTGCATCAGTTGATTTATCTTGCATAGTATAATAGAGTTTAGAAGTACTAGGAAATAAGACATTTTTGTAATCAGCAAGGTTATTTTCTCTTTTTAAAAAAATTAAAATGCTTATCATCCATAACTCCACATATCTGTTCTCCTTTCCTTGCCTCAATCAATGAGATAACATCAAACAAGAAATTTTAAAATCACTTTATGGATGAAAAATTTATATTTCAAATCTGTTAGAATCAATAAAAATATTAAATGTCATAATTAAAATTTGTTTGATTTTTCATATAACAAAAACTAAGAATGTTAAACCAAAATCAATTTAACATGTGATTCAATTTAATTAGAAGTAAGCAAGATCATATATACCTTCAACTTTTTTGAAAAAGAATTTTTTAATTGCAGGTATTGGCAAAAGAAATCTTCAATAATTCCGAATGGAATTCTTATGACATCACTTTTCAACTTGCTAGGCTAACACAATAGGGCCATATTTAACTTTGGTCAACTTTTGCAACTTGTACTTGACTTATCTTGTAACTAAAGTAGAGTTTTGAGCATAAAAACACCTTAATGTTAACTTCCTGTATTTGTTCAGCTAACATGTCAACAGACTTATTCCTTAACCTATTACTTTTGTCTTTTGAACAGTAATGTTATTTGCTGGCACTGTGTGATACAGACAAATAATTAGACTCTGCATTCCTTACCTATAACACAGCCCTTATTCAGCAAATCCTGCTTTTGACAATTGAAAACATAAACATAACAGGATAATGATACTCACAAATCAATTAAATTAATTTGATTTTGCAATGTCAACGCATCATTGAGCTTTGCAGACAGGTGTTCTTAATCATACAATCTAAGAGGTACCTTCGGTTCCCAGATAACTTTTTCTTAGAGCACTGACTCTCAAATACACTTTAGTAATACATTCATTTTAATAGTCATTGATGATGCTTGGATTTAAAGAGTGCTAACATTCAGTTGTAATTTTCTCAGTAATTTAAAAGAGATTTGCAATTTTTGCTTTTGAACTGAGGAAAGAAATATATCAAATCTGTCACAAATCTTTCATACCCTGATACCTTGCTCTCTTCCCAATCCACAGATCTTTTATTAAATTCCACTCTGGAGGAAATGTGAGTAGTCATTGAAATGGTTTCACTGCCAGGATTTGAAAGCTGATACACTGAAAAATGTTCCAGTGCATGTTAAATGAACACCAAACTCCCTGGCGCTGAGCAGACTATTATGAGACTATGACACAGTTAAATTTAGAAGCAGGATTAAAAAGAGTGGCTGAGTTTTCATTGCAAGGTCATTCATAGACACAATCTCAGGGTCCTTTAGGATTCCATCCAAGTTGGATTCTGTTCACATATGAGGTAGTCTTTTATCTGTTCTGTCAATATTAAGACTTTTAAAGATATGTAAGAAAGGAAATTATACTTATTAAGCATCTACTATATTCTTGAGGGGCTGGGATTTAGCTCACTTGGTAGAGCGCTGAGCTGCAGTCTCTGAGGTCCCGAGTTCAGTTCCCAGCACCGCAAAAATGGGAGAAGGACCTGGCAATCCACTCCCAAAGCAATCCTGAAACAGGCAGCCATTGAAAACCCTATGAGGGTTGCTATGAGTTGGATACTGACTAGATGGCACCTAACAGCAACAACTAACATATTCTTGAGATTATATTAGATGTTTTCTTTTGTATATAATGATAACAATAACAATATTAAGACCAATAATATTGGCTAACTTTTTAATACTTACTAGGGGAATGCAGTGTGCTAATTTCCATTTCTAATTATACTTTTTCTCACCAAAAGCATATGTGTTTTGCAAATGAAGAAATTGGTGCTTACCAAGTCAAAATGGGCTGCCATTTTTACTGTATGATGGGCAAAAATCACATCTCAGCAGTGTTTTTGGTCTCAAAACCCTCTAACCTCAAAAGAACCAATACAAAAGTTTTATAATTAAACTATGTCTTAAAGACTTCACTTGTGAAGTGCTGGTAGCAATAATTCCTGCACCAGTGGACTATCATGAGAATAAAATTAATGAATATTTATAAAATTTTCATTGTGGTAGTTCCTGACATATAGTAATATGGTACATGATGTACAGATAGGAAATATTAGCTTTTTGTATTTTTTACTAATAAAAAATAAAAACATTTAGGACAAGTGTGGTAGTACACTCCTATAATCTCAGCACTTGGGAGGCTGGGGCAGGAGGCTCATGAGTTTGAGGCTGTCCTGGGCTGCATAACAAGATGTTGTTTCAAAAAATAATTAAGTTGGTGCACTCTAAAATATAGTCCATCTTTTGTTTAATTTTAATCTTATTTTAGTATTAAGCATTACAAATTGATATTAAATATTTTACTTTCACTCTGACTTCCAAATTGCTTAGAAGAGCAAAGTTTGAAATATTTATCCAAAATATTATTTAATCTAATACTTTTGGTATGTACAACCTTTTATATAAAATGAGAAAGTGACAGATAAGGACATGTCAAAAGCAAAATCCACTAAAATCTTCATTCTTTGTTCTTTGAAACACTATTTTCAAAATGTTCATCACCCTCCAGGAAATGAGAAGTTAAATATAAGCTATCCTATGAAACCGTGCTCTTAGTTTCTCCCTAAGCACCAGTAATATTCAGAAGTTCATGCACCACTCTATTTTTTAAACAATCTGTAAAATCCATTTATTTCATATTCTTATTGGGCTGGGAAATTATTCTACTATGTAAGACTTTAGTCTGCTTCTTAATTTATTAATTATACCATATTTAGTAAAACCAGACAAAAGGCATTTTGGCAGGACTCCTGCCATTAAAATGGCTAAGTTTCAACAATTCCTTGATGAAACATCTTTTTAAGGCTGAGATCATTTGCAGTTTAAGATAATGAAAACACTGTGAACTTGTTATTCCCTTCTCTATACCTTTGTTTTCAGATAGGCTAGGCTTCTTGCCAATAGCTGACCAATTGCTGAAATGTTTTCATAACTGACATCACTCAACCTTTCAAGGTATCAGTTTTAACACCAAATTACAACTAGTAGAAGACATTGGGAATAAGAAGAAAGATTACCAAGGCATTTTAAAAGGAGGTGGCTCTTAAATGTCTTCTTTTACTCTGCTAAGCCAGAAAAGTGGCCTATTCATCTTACTTTTCAGTGATGATTGTGATTCAAATTGGTCACACTAAAGGATCTGTTAAATCAATAATAGTTACCTATCATTGATGGTATAGTAAAATGGTATGTTGTTGTTGTTGTTGTTGTTAGGTGCTGTCGAGTCGGTTGTTGTTGTTGTTAGGTGCTGTCGACTCATAGCGACCCTCTGTACAACAGGGGAAACACTATTGTCAGTGCTTCTCTGCTGTTCATAGGGTTTTCAATGGCAGATTGATTTTGGGAGGGGGTTGCCAGGTCCTTCTCCCAAGCCTACAGCTTCTGGTGTTCCCAGGCAGTCTCCCATCCAGTTACTAACCAGGCCTGACCCTGCTTAGCTTCCGAGATCTCACGGGATCGGCTGCCACAGGGCTACAGCTGCAGAAAACGGTATAGTAGGTGCTATTTATAAGTACATTGTCCATATCATTAGTGCTCTTCACCAAATATTTCTGATCTCTGGCTACCAACCCAGATATTCTTTCCTGATTTCTTTCTTCCTTAGTTTACTTTGTTAGGTCTATGAGAATGGCTCTGACCCATTGAGTTATGAACACAAGTAACATGGGTCACTTCTGGGCCAGAGCATTTAATTGTCAGAGTAAGACCCACATAAACTGTCTTTCCGGATGCCACAGTAATTGGCAGCATTCCAGACTTGGGCTGTACTGTCTGACAGTCTGGTATCTGAAAGACAATAAAGAATAAATTGTCAACTGGTTTACACTGAAGATATAGACCAAGTAAAGCAATAAATGTTTGTATTAGCCACTGAGACTTTTAGGGTGCTTGTTACCACAGCATAACCAACCCGATACTAACTGATGTACTCAAGAATTACAAATGAAAACTTGTGACTATTCAAAGAGTAACATGGAAAAGGCAAGATGGCGTTTTAAAAATTATGTTCATAGTCGTAATGGTATCCTTATTTTCACTGGGAATAGACTGTCCATCTTATTTTATAGAAACTTAGAACTTTGAATTAGAGCCATGATTTATGGGCTCAATTCCTAAGTAGCTACTGTGAAGTAAGCAACTCACAACAAATGTTTGGAATATCATAAACTTTATGTTACATATACATGTGATTATAATTAATAAAATTTCTTAGAATGAAGAACTAAAGTGAGTTGCCTCATAAATCAATTATAACTTGTATTTACTTAAAATATAATATCTTGCCAGATGTCATGGCAGAGACATGCCATACCAGCAACTTGGGAAGCCGAGACAGGAGGATCAGAGGTTTGATCCGGAGGCAGCCTGCCCAACCTAGTGAGACCCTGTCTCAATAAATAAATAAATAAATAATTGACAAGGGTGCTGGTGGTGTGACCAAGAGGACTTGCCTTACATGCAAAAGACCCTAGGTTTAACCCTTTAGTACTGGAAAAATAATAATATTTCTTTCGAGTACTTATTTTTCACAGTAGCCTATCATGTAAAAAATCTAGCATATTCTTATAATGAGAAAATGAAACAATAATTTGTACAGTATTCTATCTCACAAGGGCACCATGTTAAGATTTCTTTCTTAGCTTTAACCAAAAACATACTTCCCCCAAGATTCATTTTCTGTAATATTCCCTTGTGTAAAACCATACCTTACATATCTAAATCTTCTATGAATTATTTTGTTTTTTATTATATGCTACTTGCTAAATATGATGAACCACTTATATTTAGAACTCACTATGAAAAGCAGTTGGTAGAGTACCGCTCTGCAGTCTCTGAGGTCCGGAGTTTGATTCCCAGCACCACAAAAACGGGAGAAGGACATGGCAATCCACTCCCGAGGCAATCCTGAAAACAATCAGCCATTGAAAACCCTGTAAGGGTTGCCATGAGTTGGACACGACTCAATGGCACCTAACAACAACAACAATGAAAAGCAGTGCATAAAATGTTTCTTAATTTTTTTATAGTGATATAACTCTGTAACTAGGGAAGTCCCAGTTGAACCTATGAATACCTACTGTATTTCAAATCCATTTTCTCTTTATTTTTCATTTTCATAGTCTTTGGGCACAAATATCATTAACTATTTAAAAATTATAATGCCCTAGTCTGGTATAACAGATACCATAAATTGGGTGCATTAAACAACAAACATGTGTTTCTCATAGTTCTGAAGGCTACAGTTTCCAAGGTCAGGATGCAGACTGATTTGGTTCTTAGTGAGAGCCCTTTTCCTTATTTTCAGAGTGACTCTTGCTTTGTCTTCACATGAGAGACAGAGGGTTGTGGGGGGGCAGAGAGAGAGGGAGGACAAGAGGGAGAATATCTGTACTGTGTCTTCTCAAAAGGCCACTAATCCCATCCTGAGTGTTCCTCCCTCATGACCTAATTAAGCCCCACATCATGATATCATCACAATGAAGATAAAGGCTTCAAACTATAAAACTGGGGAAGGAAGAAACAGTCAATATATAACATTTGCATCACATTTTTTCCTCTCATCATTTTCATTATCCATCACAGGTAACTGTCCAATTTTACACTATTGCACACTCAAAAACTAAAAAATGACCAAGTGTCAGAAGTTATAGTTTGTTTGTAATTCATGAATATATTATGTTCAGAAAAGAACCAGAGATTGATCATTCTTTTTTTTCCAGTCCCAGAGGGTTGAACCCAGGACCTCACTCATGCTAGGCAATTGTTCTACCACTGATCTGCAACCCCAGCACTTGTTTGTTCTTTATTTTGAGACGTGGTCTTGCTAAATTGCACAGGTTGCCTCTGGCTTCAAACTCAAGATCCTCCTGCCTTAGCCTCCTGAGCCACTGGAATTATAGGCATGCACCACAGTGCCTGATTGAAGATTGCTCATTCTAACAGGAATTATCATCATTAATTTTATCATTTATTAGGCCTATTAATTTAGATAGTCTTGTCATAACACACTAAACCAGGAGTCCTCATACCCCAGGCTATGGACTCTTAGGAAATAGGACACACAGCAAGAGGTGAGTGGCAAGCAATCAAAGCTTCTTGTGTATGTACAGCTTCTCCCTATTGCTTGAATCATCCTGATGCCATTTTCCACCCCCACTCACACACACACTTCCCTAGAAAAATTGTCTTCCATGAAACTGGTCCCAGGTGCCAAAAGGTTGGGAACTGCTGCCCTAAACTAAACCCTAAACTCTCAGACAATGAATTTAAGATATTTAATTATCCTTATCCATGCAACAATATTATATTTTTTGTCTGAAAAATGCTATAAAATTAAATTTCCTATATTAATGGATGTCACAAATTACCATGACTCATAGCAAGCCACACATCATGAAACAAATCATCTTTTGGTTGTTAAGAAATGAAATCACTCCATCTTGCATGACTAACCATAAATTGTGTGAACTTCATTGAATAAAGTTTGAATTAAGGCACCAAAATTTAGTTCTTTATGAAAGAGTTGGTAGTAATTTCTTTCAGAAATACGCATCTGACTTTGATTAAAGTTCTTCTATTATGCGGCACAGATTAAAGAACAACCATTTTTCTTTTAAATAATAGCACTGGATACTAAACCTGAGCCTAGAAGATTAGATGCAGATTTCAAAAGATAATATTCATTGGTGTACTAATGCAGCTTCTTAAAATGCTATACCACAAAGTCAGATGAAAATACCAATGACTAGTTGCTCTTCATTGTTGTTTGAGAAAGCAGATTAGTAATAGGTAATATTTCTATAATTTATTCCTATGCAAATTTAAAAGCATATGCTAACTTCATATAACTATAAAAAATGAAACCTGATATATATTTAGTTTTCAACTATCTAGGATTAAGGAAACTTTAAGCAACAGAGATAATCTGAAATTATATAAAATAAAAACTTTATCAAATATTTTGAGTAAGATGAAATTAGATTTTATTTATATTTGTTGTTGTTGTTAGGTGCCATCGAGTTGGTATCCAACTCATAGCGACCCTGTGTACAACAGGAAGAACACTATTGTCAATGCTTCTTTGCTGTTCATAGGGTTTCCAGTGGTGGATTGATTTTTGGGAGTGGTTGCCAGGTCTGTCTCCTATTTATTTTTATAGCATATGTCAAATATGAAACAATAAAACAAGAAAGGTCCAATGCAATCAGCCATGCTTTGCAAAATTACTGTGGGTAATCTACAAAGTACAGAATCTATTTACAAATAATCGTGAGTGATAACTTTAATATGCTTTTTTGAAGTAATTTTGAGGCAGCTTATAGTAAAAGCACCAGTCCTGGAAATGCAAAATCATTTCTTAGTCCAAAATGAAGAGATAAAAATCAAATTATAATATGTAAGGGGAATTAAGCAGCTACTTTTAAAAGGTTACTTTTAAAAAGCTATTAAAAATTACAGTTAGGTAGGAGAGATAATTTCTGTTTTTTGATTGCACTATATGCTGACTATGTTTAACCATACTATATGATTCAAAACAGCTAGAAGAGAGGATTTAAAATGTTCTCATAACAAATAAATCATAGATATATGAAGTAATGAAGATGTTAAATACCATATTTGATAATTAAACAATATGTACATGTATCAAAACATCACACTATATCCTACAAATATGTACAGTTATTATATGTCCATTAAAAATAAGAGAAAAGGAAAAATAGGAACTAACTACCTAATTCTTGGTGTGAAGGAAAAGCCTACAATATCAATCACAAATTAGCAGATAAATATCTGTTTTAAGTTTAAGGAACATGACTTTCTACGTGTATATAATACTTTGTAATTTCTATATATTCTGGAAATTTCAGTTAATCAACCATTTGGATCCCAATTGTTTAAGGACCAGAGGGTGTCTATTCCATTAAGAAATGGTGATGGAGGAATATATTAGTATTTAGGCATAACACTTAATTCCGAGCAGAAGTAGTTTTACCATGTAGATAATACAGCTGAAGCTTCAGGCTCTGAACTTTGACAAGGCTATTCCACAGTCCTATACCTAATTTATTATTCATAATTTTGAGTTTTTTTTTAAACTGCAGTCCCAAAATTGTATAAGCTTGAGGTCCCAGTAAGCTTGGATTGGCTCCTAACTCCCAAGTTTCCTTTCAAGGTAAAACATACTTGATCATACAACCCTCAGGACTTAATAATAGGAAAATCAGTTTATTAAGAATAATAAACATTTTTTCCAGTTGACATTCCCATTGAAACATTTGATATTAGATGTTCTGTGTGAGGAACACTGAACAATATCACAAAATAAACCCTTGGCAATGATGGTATGATGTGGTGATATGTCACAAAAAATGTAGCATTATTCTGCATTTACTGTTTCTTCACATAAACTGTAGGGGCATGTTATTAAAGCAAATTTCACATACTTTTTGTTGTTGCTGTTGCTCAAGAATGACACAAAAGGACTCTGGGATGAAATTTTCCAGGAAAGTTTGTTGTAGGCTAGAGGATAGAAAAGAAGAACAGCAAACCTAATGAGAAGAGAGAATAACAAAAAAAGGTGAGCTAAAAGAACATGCACATTGTATACAGAAAAAATATCTGATCATGGTTTTTTTGTTGTTGTTGTTGTTGTTAGGTGCTGTTGAGTCATGCCCAAATCATAGTGACCCTCATAGGGTTTTCAGTGGTTGATTGTTTCAAGATTGCTTCAGGAGTGGGCTACCACATCCTTCTCCTGATATCTTACCACATTGTTGTTGTTAGGGGCCATCGAGTCAGTATCCAACTCAGCGACCCTACATACAACAGGTGAAACACTATTGTCAGTGCTTCTCTGTGGTTCATAGGGTTTTCAATGGCGGATTGATTTTTGGGAGTGGGTTGCTGGTTCTGTCTCCCAAGCCTACAGTATCTGTTGCTCCCAAGTAGTCTCCCATCCAAGTACTAACCAGGCTTGACCCTGTTTAGCTTCTAAGATCCAACAGGATCGGATGTCACAGAGCTATGGCTACAGAGGATATCTGACCATTGTTGTTGTTGTTAGGTGCTGTCGAGTCGAATCCGACTCATAGCGACCCTATGTACAGCAGATCGAAACACTTGCCGATTCTGTGCCAGGAAAACAATCTTATTTATGTTTAAGCCCATTGTTGCACACACTGTGTCAATCCATCTGGTGGAGGGTTTTCCTCTTTTCCGTTGACCTGCCACTCTTCCAAACATGATGTCCTTCTCCAGGGATTGTTCTCTCCTGACTACATGTCTGAAATATGTAAGATGCAGTCTGGCCATTTTTGCTTCCAAGGAGCACTCTGGTTGTACTTCTTCTAGGACAGATCTGTTGGTTCTTTTGGCAGTCCATGGCATATTCAATAGACGTCTCCAGCACCACAATTCAAAAGCATCAATTCCTTTTCTGTCTCTCTTGTTCAATGTCCAGCTTTCACAACCATATGATGCCACTGAAAATATCATGGCATGAGTCAGACACACCTTCGTC